>OV049924.1:305089853-305390614 GCA_920104205.1 Eupeodes latifasciatus | reverse complement strand
AATGTTTTAATTAGTTTTTTTTTATAAATCAACTTATTACTTTTTAATCTTAAGTCTATTTATGAACTTATAGGTAGGTAGTTACAAAAAGTTGTATACAAAATGGAGGTAAGTAAATGAAATGATATCACAACATTTAAACAATTTAAGAAGACAAAATAAAGTGTAAATACAAATCTAAAAAATATATAAGTTTCATAAAATCTGTTTACAAATGATAAAAACTTAATAGCTGGTGGCTCCTCCTTTATTTTGAATAACTGCAGCAAGACGTTTTGGCATGTTGCAGACCAAGTCAGCTATTCTTCTCTCCCAATCGTTTTGAAGGCTTTTCAATAGATGGTAAATTGCAACGCTCATTAAACGGAATCCGGTCATCAAAAATGAACCAAATATGTCCAATTGGATTGAATTCCAGAGATTATTACTTTGAGTCGTTATCATGTTGGCAAACATAATTTTCCAAAGACGTTTTACAAACAGAAGAAGCTCATTTTTCTCTTATAATATTGACGTCATTTTGGTATCGATTTTGACGATATCACCAACGCCACTGAAGGAAAAACAACAGCAGACCATCACCGAACCACCTCCGTGTTTTACGGTTTTCTGAAAGCACCTTTGGCTGAGTCTTTCAGATGGTTTGCACAAAACTCGCTTTCTGGCTTTTGATAACGCCAAATTGACCAAATAACGCTTCCCCAAAATGCTTGCGGCTTTGCTAAAAACTTTCTTCCATAAGCCAGCCGTTTTCGAATTTTAATCGAACGAAGCAATGGCTTCGGATGGAGAAGCTTTTGTACCGTCGGTGTTATATTTAACTGCATATCTTCCTTAACGTTTCTGGCTGAAAATAAAGAGCCTCAATTTTAATTCTGCTGTCATCAGTTGCAGTTGCAGTGCTCTTACTTTTCCTTCCACAAGAACTTTTAAAACTTGAAACTGTTTCGCGTTAAATTTTTCTTACCCCAGAAATTGAACCTCCATATTTCTTAGCCAATTTCAGGAATGTCAACCCATGTTGGCGGTCCAAAACAAGCAATTCTTTCACTTCAATTGTCAGCGGTTTCGTCCTGAAGTCTTAAGCAAATTACATAAAACTTACTACTCAGATAATTATAAGTTGATATTAATGTGTTCTACCTTTGAATATTTTTCGATATCAAAGGTTTTTCCTGAAAAATTATTATTTTTTTAGCAACGCCACTATTAAGTTCAAATGAGGAGCAACATTTTAACAGTAAAGCAATATTCACATGAGTACGACCAACGAATGAACGAATATTCGTCGATTTTGACATTTCTTTTACATGAGAGTTTTAATTCGTCGCGAATGAAGTTTGACATTCACCACCGAAACCAAAACAAGAACGATTTTTTTAGGTTAAGTACGCGCGATTTTTTTATTCGTTGCGAGTGTGGATAATGTGGAACGCGAATAAAGTTTGACAGTTCGTATCAACTATAATTTTTTTCGCTAAATAAATTTGTTTTCTTAAATTTATTAATGTATGATATTAAAAAGTAAAAGTATGCATCATAAATCAAATAGAAACTATATTGCTATCGTTTTGTTAAGAATTTGTGTGGAAATATGTCTTCAAACGTATATAAACTCACATTTTGTAATTCATTCGTCGTTCGTTGGTCGCGCTCATGTGAATGATGCTTAAGTGATCCTCTTTTGAATCTCTTTGAACCTCAGAGAACCTGAATTTTGGGGACGAAAATAGGGCCAAAATTTCGATTCGGGCAATAAGAAAAAAAAGGAAAACTGCACTTTATTTTGCCACGTGTCAGCTGCATATGTTTTAAAATTTACGCTATTCATACCAAACAGATAAAACATTTGACGGCTTGTTTTTACAGATCATCACGAAATGATAAAAAGTGACGTCAGAAGATGAAATGGAGCAATAAATGATTTTAACTTTTAAATATCAGTGTTTTAAAAAGGAATAAACTGATTTTGCACTTTAATTTGTCTGACGGTATTGTTTCCCGTTTAAACATCTTCACAAAAACCCGTGTTTTTCGAAATTTTATTGTTTGGAGTGAAGAATTTCAGTTCAAAGCGTTTAGAAATGATGGAACGGATCGTCATATCCTGGTTTAAATCTAATTCTATTAAGTTTCTGGAGTTATCTTCTCAAAGCCCTGATTTGAACCCCACCGACAATTTATGGTATATTATTCGTATAAAAAAGGCAGTTTCACTGCGAAAACCAATGAAAAAGGCCCTACTCTGGGGAATAATCCAACAGGACTATATTAAAATGACTTGTCCTCAGTGTGCAACGCAGGTCGTTATCGTTATAGCACAGATAAGAAACAGATGTCTCCTCCCCATAGAAGAAAATGTCCCATATTTTTTTCACTACTCCTTGGCTATCAACCGACAAAAAGCTTTTTGTCGGTTGATCGTCAAGCACAAAAAGCTGTTTTTGATTTCACATATTGGCTTGCCAGTATGCCTATTCAAAGCTATGTGTCTAACTTTAAAAAATTCTAAAGTTGTTTTTTCTCTCAAGACAATGTCCATAGAGACAAAGAAGAACAGAAACTGTTTTGGTTTTGATGATGTTTTGGTCCCGATGTTACCATATTTCAGTTGCTATTGTTCAAGCGATGTAGGTATTTTATGCTATTTATGCTATTTATTATTGAATATGAAAATAAAAACCATAGTTATTAATTTTTCCATGTTATATTTTACTATATCAAATAAAACAATATATATATGTTGAAAATTTTTCAAAATTTATTTTTTTTATTTGGAAAAATTGTATTAGTAAGTAAGTATGCAAAAATATACATTTAAGCTGTTTTCTGTGTAAATAGATGTACCTATCGAAAAGTTAAATTAATATATTTTGAAAGAAGTTTGGTTTCTCTAAAATAAACATTGTCTTATGTTACAAAACATTAACAACAATATTTCTATGGGATGAAACAACTTTAAAGTCCATATCTTTCTTTATTCAATTTAATTTATAAATTCAATTGGGTTAATATTTTTTTTTGCTTAAGGTTTTTAGTTTTCTGTAAAATAAAAAATTGTTGTTAATAACAACAATTTGTACGAGATCAAAACAATTATTTCTTTCTTTTTTCTTTCTCCTTTACCCGATTTTTCAGTTTAAGAATCAATTTCACGTTTTTTAAGGTTTAAATTAAAGGAAAAAACTATCGGTTGATTAACGTTTTATTTTAAACTATATTTTCAACATTTTTTGTTTTAAATTAAATAAGTTTGAAGTCAATATCTTTCTCTGTTTTCAAGATGCTTTAGTAGAAACTATTTTTACCAGTTTTTAGTAGTTTTCTGTAGGTTTTTTTCTAAAAAAATAGTAAATTGGGATGTTAAAATAGGTCTGTTAAGTTTTGTTTAGAAGTTTTTTTATGTTTAATATATCACTTAGCTTATTTAAGCAAAGGTGGTTTTATAAAAAGTTATAAAAAGTTGGCGGCACAAGTTCTAAGTAGATCTGTAGCTTGTGGAATTGAAGCTTTATTAGGTCTAAATAAATTTAATAAACAAAATTTTATATATATATTTTATATAATTTTATAAACAAAATAAACCGACTTTTTGACCTTTGAAATAAAAAACCAGCTCTTAAAAAAAATGATCAAAATCTAATATTCATAAGAGAAAAGAAAACATAGGTATATTTTCAAAATTCAGCCTATTAATTAAAGAAGCAAAGCGTTTTGTTTCAAAGGTTTTGCCTTAAGTATTGAGAGCATTTTGCAAATACAAAAAGCATTATATATAGACCATAATGATTTATATTATTTAAATATTAACAAATTTAACCAAGATCCCTTAGAAAATTTATTTGGAAAGATAAGAGCAAGAAATGTTCATAAAAGTAATCCGAATGCTGCTGAATTTGGCTCAAAAGAAAATACGGTTCTTATATGGCCTTCTGAAAATTTTTTCCAAGTCTGTAGTCTTCACGTAAAAATATTTACAACTTTCTTCAAAAAAACACCTTTTATATCGAGATTAAAAGAAAACATTGTAAGAGAATGTATAAACGCAACAAACAGACAATATCCTAGCTGGTTCGATGATTCCGATGAATGCTATGCACATAAAATTGACATCATACATACTTTTTTTAATAAAAGTCTTAATTTGGAAAAATTGTAAATGGGTAATTGACACAAAAGATAAAAGGTATAAAAATCCGCCTCAATGTTTCATGCCTTCCGTTGTTTTATCGATATTTTTACAAACAATGTTCTGTCGAATTAGCCAGTTGCATTCCACCCCTTAAACTTACTTACTTACTTACTTACTTAAGGTGGCGCTACAGTCCGGGACGGACCTGGGCCTCAACCAACATGCGTCTCCAGCCAGCTCGGTCCCTAGCTAGCTGTCTCCAGTTTCGCACTCCAAGGTGGTTGGGGTCCTCACCCACCTGAGTGCGCCACCTGAGTCGCGGTCTTCCTCTACTGCGCCGTCCCTCGGGATTGGATTCGAAGACCTTCCGGGCTGGAGCGTTGATGTCCATTCGCTCTACATGACCCAGCCATCTAAGCCGTTGGACTTTTATTCTGCTAACTAGGTCAGTGTCGCTGTACAGCCCGTACAGTTCGTCGTTATATCTTCTCCTCCATTCTCCATCTATACGTACGGGACCAAAAATCACCCGAAGAATTTTTCTCTCGAAGCATCCTAAGACGTTCTCATCTTTCTTTGACAGGGTCCAGGCCTCAGCGCCATAAATGAGAACCGGGATGATGAGTGTCTTATAGATGGTGATTTTAGATGCTCGAGAGAGGACTTTACTTCTCAATTGCCTTCTAAGTCCAAAGAAGCAGCGATTTGCAAGAGTTATTCTTCGTTTGATTTCAGCGCTGTTGTCGCTGCCTGTGTTTATAGCGGTGCCTAGGTAGACAAAGTCCTTAACTACCTCGAAGTTATAGCTGTCCATGGTGACGTTTTGTCCAAGACGTCGTTGTTCAATGTCCGTTTTTGATGACAGCATATACTTGGTATTGCCCTCATTGACCACTAAACCCATCTTCTTCGCTTCCGTCGCAATGCTCAAAAACGCTCCACTGACATCACGCTTTGTTCTTCCAATTATGTCAATATCATCTGCGTATCCGAGTAATTGGATGGACCTTTGGAAGATTGTGCCTCTAGTGTTGACGGTTGAGTTTTGCACAATTCTTTCCAGAACGATGTTGAAGAAGTCGCATGACAGTGCATCGCCTTGTCTAAAACCTTTTTTGACATCAAATGCATCGGTGAGATCTTTTCCGACCTTGATGGAGCAGCGTGCATTCTCCATCGTCATTCTGCACAAACGGATAAGTTTGACGGGGATGCCAAAACTAGACATTGCTCGTAGAGCTCTTCCCTATGGATGCTGTCATACGCAGCTTTAAAATCGATAAAGAGATGGTAGGTATCGATTTGAAGCTCCTGGGTTTTTTCCAAGATCTGCCGTAATGTGAATATTTGGTCGATAGTGGACTTTCCTGGTCTGAAGCCACACTGATAAGGACCTATCAGGTTGTTGACGAACGGCTTCAGACGTTCACATAGTATGGCAAAAAGGATCTTATATGCAATGTTAAGGAGACTGATCCCTCTGTAGTTGGCGTAATTTAAAGGGTCTCCTTTTTTATGTATCGGACAAACTATGCTGAGATTCCACTCATCGGGCATGCTTTCTTCCGACCATATTTTGCAGATGAGTTGGTGCATGCTCCCTACCAAGTCATCGCCTGCTGCTTTAAATAGTTCGGCAGCTATGCCGTCAGCTCCAGCAGCTTTGTTTGACTTCAGTTTAGATATAGCTATCTTCACTTCGTCTAGGTCGGGTAGGCGGAATTGTTGATCTGCGTCGCGACGCGACGCGTCGCCTAAGTTGAGTGGTTCTATCTTCCTAACAGCGGGATTCGGTTCGTCATCGCCGTTATATAATTTGGAGAAGTGGTCTTTCCATATTCTCAACATAGACTGCGGTTCTACTACGCTGTTCCCCTGATCGTCTTTACAGGCTTCGGTTCGTGGCTGGTACCCTTGGGAGTTTTTTTTTACCTTTTGGTAAAATTTACGAACCTCATTCCTGTTGTAACATCCCTCTATCTCCTCGATCGCCCGCTTCTCGTGCTCTCTTTTTTTCCATCTAAGAAGCCGGTGTTCCTCTCTCCTCCTCTGCTCGTAGAGCTCGCGAGCAGCTCTGGTCCTTCTGTGCAGGGCCGTTTTGTATGCCTCTTGCTTCGCTGCGTGCGCTTGCCGGCATTCGTCGTAAAACCAGGGGTTTCGCTGTTGTGGACGTGTGAAACCTAGCACTTCAGAGGTGGCATCTCTGATGGCTGCAAGGCAATGTTGCCACTGGTTTTCAATGCTTAATGCATGCAGCATAGGACTCCTTAAGAGGTTACTAGAGACTCGATCGGAAAAGGACATGGCAGTCTCTTGCGATTGTAGCCGTCTAACGTCGAAACTTCTCACAGTACTTCCTTGTTTTGGCTTGGACCGGGATATCCGTAGCCGTACCTTGGCTACAACGAGGTAGTGGTCCGAGTCAATGTTGGCCCCTCGGAATGTTCGGATATCCTGTATACTGGAGAAGTGTCGTGCGTCGATCGCAATGTGGTCAATCTGGTTGACGGTTGATTGATCAGGAGATTTCCATGTCCCCTTGTGGATATTGAGATGTGTGAACTGCGTACTAGCTACCAGAACGTCTCGCCCCGCAGCGAAATCGATCAGCCTGAATCCGTTGTCGGAGGTGGTGTCGTGCAGGCTGTATCTCCCGATTGTGCCACCAAAGATGTCTTCTCTTCCTAGCTTGGCATTAAAATCTCCTAAGACAATTTTAATGTCATAGCCAGGGCACTGCTCATATGTCTTGTCCAAGAGCTCGAAGAATATGTCTTTGGTGTCTTCATCTTTCTCCTCTGTTGGGGCATGCGCGCATATTAGGCTTATGTTGGCGAATTTAGCCTTGATGCGGATTGTCGTGATGCGCTCGCTCACACTGTTGAAACTCAAGACTTTTTGCCTGAGTCTAGTTCCAACAACAAATCCACACCCAAATAGACGCTGCCTTTGTTCTCGGTAGCAGTCGCCGTAGTATATATCGCAGTCTTTTAGTTTGCGTTTGCCCGGTCCATCCCATCGCACTTCTTGGATGGCGGTAATATCTGCCTTGCAGCAGTTTAGGGCTTCCGCTAATTGTTCGGCTGCACGTGGTCTGTTAAGGGACCTAACATTCCACGTACAGATCCGAAGTTCGTTGTCCTTATTTCGTTTGCTTGGGCTGTCAACAGTGAATCCGTCCGTATCCGAGGCTTGTTGGTGCTTCGCAACTAGAAAATTTTTACGTGGTCAGGAAGTCACCCTGACGGCACAACCCCCAACCTGGAGGGCAAGATCCTTAGTATAACTCCAAGGACTGGGAGCCGGATAAACCGCTCCTTATAGGCCTGGGCTCTGAATAAGTCGTAGAAGCCCTATAAGGTGTTTCACCACCCCTTAAACTATTCAGCCGTAATACTCGCACTTCTAGGAATGCTCATAAGTTTACCCTTGAGCTCAATTTCGGGAGTACTGTCAAGTATAGAGATTCTTTCTTAAATCGCACATCGAGAATGTGGAATGCTTTGGCCAACTCTGTTTTTCCCTCCCATTTTGATGTTCAGAACTTTAAGACCAATGTGCACCGGTATCTCCTTTGAAATCCTTCCCTATTTTCCTAACGCTCGCTCTGTGTTTAATATAAACATTATAAAGGGTACTAATAACCCCTTGAGTGCTTGTGAATTATAAAAAAAAAAAAATGTACATATACATATATATGTATAAATGAACAATTCAGCAGGTGGTAGGTGGGTGGGGATCGATATTCTGCCACGTCCCCGTTCGTGGCCCCTGGAAACTATTTAAACAAAGGTAATTTTATAAAAGATCAATAATAAAATAAATAAATAATTATAAATACTTACGATATTTTATTTTTATTTGTCAAGGCCAAAAATTGTCTCTTAAACTTTTTATAAAACCACCTTTGCTTAAATAGGCAAAGTGATATATTAAATATAAAAAAACTTCTAAACAAAACTTAACAGACCTATTTTAACATCCCAATTTACTATTTTTTTTAGAAAAAAACCTACAGAAAACTACTAAAAACTGGTAAAAATAGTTTCTACTAAAGCATCTTGAAAACAGAGAAAGATATTGACTTCAAACTTATTTAATTTAAAACAAAAAATGTTGAAAATATAGTTTAAAATAAAACGTTAATCAACCGATAGTTTTTTCCTTTAATTTAAACCTTAAAAAACGTGAAATTGATTCTTAAACTGAAAAATCGGGTAAAGGAGAAAGAAAAAAGAAAGAAATAATTGTTTTGATCTCGTACAAATTGTTGTTATTAACAACAATTTTTTATTTTACAGAAAACTAAAAACCTTAAGCAAAAAAAAAATATTAACCCAATTGAATTTATAAATTAAATTGAATAAAGAAAGATATGGACTTTAAAGTTGTTTCATCCCATAGAAATATTGTTGTTAATGTTTTGTAACATAAGACAATGTTTATTTTAGAGAAACCAAACTTCTTTCAAAATATATTAATTTAACTTTTCGATAGGTACATCTATTTACACAGAAAACAGCTTAAATGTATATTTTTGCATACTTACTTACTAATACAATTTTTCCAAATAAAAAAAATAAATTTTGAAAAATTTTCAACATATATATATTGTTTTATTTGATATAGTAAAATATAACATGGAAAAATTAATAACTATGGTTTTTATTTTCATATTCAATAATAAATAGCATAAATAGCATAAAATACCTACATCGCTTGAACAATAGCAACTGAAATATGGTAACATCGGGACCAAAACATCATCAAAACCAAAACAGTTTCAGTTCTTCTTTGTCTCTATGGACATTGTCTTGAGAGAAAAAACAACTTTAGAATTTTTTAAAGTTAGACACATAGCTTTGAATAGGCATACTGGCAAGCCAATATGTGAAATCAAAAACAGCTTTTTGTGCTTGACGATCAACCGACAAAAAGCTTTTTGTCAGTTGATAGCCAAGGAGTAGTGAAAAAAATATGGGACATTTTCTTCTATGGGGATGAAACATCTGTATAGTTTCTTATCTTTGGTTATAGTGTCGAAAAGATGTGCAGAAGTTATACAATTAAAAACATTTCCAAAAATGCACTACCTGCACAGATATAAATTTCAAAGCTCTTGATTGTACAAATGGCTTGATTATGTGTCCATTTGAGTTTTTTAAACCTTAACAAATTTCAAATAATTTTTTGATGAAGACATACTTATTTGACTTAAAATGATAACATTAATTTATGTGGCTTAGTTGTATGACCACAACTGTGAATATTTTTATGGCTTGTATTGTTATGAAAAATAATCTTTTAATTCTGGGAATGAGAAGCAAGAAACTGCGTTCTTATCACACATCAGTTTAAGTATTTATATAGAGCAATAGAGCAATTTACATATATTTAAATTGAACTTAATCTCATCTCAATACAATTTCAATAATAAACTATGATCAGTTCTTATTTGTAATTCGTGTAGTCTTGTCGAAGCCAGGAGGCATTGTGATAATATAAAATGAGTTCGTTAAATATTGCTTGTTTTTGTATTTTGTTGGGACTGTTCACAACTTCTGTATTATGTTTTGTTGTGGAAAATCATATTTCATTTAACAATTATAACAATAAGGAAATAACATCGAAAGGACTTGAGCATCATATTTCACGGATACCAAAACGAAATGAAATTGAAATATCAAAATTATCTGAAGTGACACAATTTGTTGAACCAGTAACAGAAGATAAAGATCATCAAAAATATGACTTGAATAATTATACAAAAAAACAGTCAAGAGATATTTCAAATAAAAGCGAAAATGTTCTAGGATTTAATGATCTGATACCCATGATGGCTAAATGGCATCTTCGAAAAGAATACAATAGCTATGATGTTAAATATGGAAGGAATGAAGATTTTTCACCCTATGTGAAAGAACAGCGAACTTAGTTCTGAGATACGAGTATGTATATGTTGTTATAGAATACGTGCTAAAATAAAAATAAAGATTCGATGGATGAATTGAAATAAATTTTAATTGAGTATTCCCTTATCTACTAAGTTTACTAATAAATTGAGTGAACTTTAATTGGGAAGTTTAAAGCAACACCCAATAATCTATCTCAATAAATTTTAAAAAACTTGTGGTTCTTACGATAAATATGTGCATTAGAGTACTGTTTATTTTAAGCTCTTTGAATCCGCAAAATAAAAAAATACTCTCCCATGTTTTAAGCCTTTATTATTAAATAGGAGAACATTGAGTATGGAAAAAAATAGCCTGGAATGCGACCCACACTAAAAACTTCACTTTGTTATCTTTTTAAAAAAATACTTTTTTGAAATAAGCCAATAGTCAAGAAACTTCAAAAAGAATGTAATCAATTTAAACCAACAATAAACCAAAAATTAACAAAAATATTTTGTATAGCCTTCAATATGTTTAAAATTAATATCTTTATTTGTTTTCGAGATATCGAGTCTAATAATCAATTTTTAGTAAAATTATGTTCAAAAATTTTACTTTTTTGTAAAAAAGATGTCAATTCTATTTTTGCCAAAATTTCACCTTATGTAAAACACGTTATTCTTAGTTGTAAACAATAATTTTAGAATTACGAGTAATTTTGTTTTTTGTTCGTAAAATTCAATATTTTCGATGTACCTAAAGGGATTTTTTGGACGTTTGGTTTTCAGGAAGAAATAATACGCCTAGAATTTAATGTTAAAGCCAAGAATTTAGCTATGTATATTATAAAGATGAGGGTTTTCCATTTTGTTTTAAAAATGATTTTAGGCCAGTGCCCACCGCGGCTAGCTCAAATAAATTTCAGCCGAGAAGCCAAATATACATACATACATATGCCCACGGGATGGGAAGTTATCAGTGTGGGTCGCATTCCAGCCTTTTTTTTCAAAGATATATATCTTAAAAACTGGTCAGCAATTTTTAACGAAATACAAAAGTAAAACGTGTGCACTGCATATCAAAAGTATTTCTAAAAAAGAGTATGTGATGCGACCCCCACTGATACGGATAACTTTCCATCCCGTGGGCATATGTATGTATGTATATTTGGCTTCTCGGCTGAAATTTATTTGAGCTAGCCGCGGTGGGAACTGGCCTAAAATCATTTTTAAAACAAAATGGAAAACCCTCATCTTTATAATATACATAGCTAAATTCTTGGCTTTAACATTAAATTCTAGGCGTATTATTTCTTCCTGAAAACCAAACGTCTAAAAAATATGTTTTGCTTAAAAGGTTTGTTGAATTATTTAAAAAAAAAAAAAATTACCAATAGAATTTTGCATATGATGAAATAGTTTGATTTCAAAATCTATTTTTGCTAACGAGATTTTTAATCGAAAACCAATTCTTACTTATTTTAGTACAAGATCAATTTTTACCATAGTTCTATTTTTTGTAGATTTTAATTTTTTATGAAAAAACTGACTGTTGGATTTTTCCGAATGCCGAAAACAATAATTTCTGTGAGATAAAATTAGTTTGAAGGTAATATTTTTAATTTAAAAAAAAAGGTTTGGGTTGAAAGTAAATTTTTACCAAGTTTTAGTATTGTTTTTTTTAGGTTTTATTTTTTGTAAAAAAATACTCTCAATTCGATTTTTCTCAAAATGTTACCAGATATCGAAAACGTTATTTTTCGTTGCATAAAATTATTATATATCTCTAAAAAAAACATATGTAAGTACACAAAATAATTTAATGTTTTTGAGAAATTGAATGGCATATAAATTTTCCGTTCGGATTCGGCTTAAAACTGTAGGTCCCCCCCTGTGTGCGAGTACTGCACACAGGCATAGTTGAGAGTTGTAAGACACTAGGCCCTAGTTCTCAACGGACTGTTGCGACGCCCAATTTATTTATTTAGTAATGTTAAAATTTACAGGTAATAGATTAGTAAAACTGCCAATCTCAAGCTGATTTAATTATTGTACTCGTATTATTTATATTGGAAAAAATATTATAAATCTTTTTGTAAAAGAAGATTTATTTTCCAGACAAAATTATATTCTGTGAAATTTTCATGTCTGAGTTTTGGTTTTGGGTCTTAATCGGTTTTCTCTTAAAATCTATGCAAACTCATACAAAATATGAATCTTGAAAATACATGTTCTTGGTAAGCCACAACATTTCGCAAGACACAAATTGTTGTTAAACAAAAGGTCATATATGAAAATTAGTTGCAACACCTAGATTAATGAAAAAATAAACAGCTTTTTAAAACTTCAGCCATAAATTAGGATTAGATGATTTCGCCAGAAATTAATTTCACTTTCTAAATACATTTAAGGTTTTATGTTTGTTCTTTGAGTTTTCATTTTGTTTATTTTTAACTTCCCATAGGAAGTTATTGTAATGGGTCCGATTTGTCAAATTGAAAATTTTGACATTTCTCGACGTTTCAAGGTCCCTAGAGTCGAAATAAAAGATTTTTAGAAAGATGTCTGTGCGTGCGTGTGTACGTACGTCCGTACGTCCGTATGTCCGTACGTCCGTACGTCCGTACTTTCGACTTCAAATAAATTTTGTTATACAGATAATAAGGCAGAAAGATGCAGAAAGGGCTCTTAAGAAAATTGCGTGGGTGGTTTTTTTACCATAGCAGTTTAAAAAAAAGGTGAACATTTTGGTTAACCCTAAATATCTCATGAACCAATGACGCTAGAGACTTGAATTAAATTTTATGTTATATATTGTAACGTGATACAAAACAATTATATTTTTGGAAAAAAATTCAATTAACGGTTTTTTTATAAATCAAAAAAACTGAAAAAAAAAATTTGTCACTTCGAAAATTTTACGACTAAAATATGATTTCATCTCCAAAACAATTTTGTGCAACGAAGAATAATGTTTTTGACATCTGATAAAATTTTGAGAAAAATCGAATTGACAGTTTTTTTACAAAAAATAATAACCTAAAAAAAATAAAAAAAAAAGTTGGTAAAAATTGAGTTTTGACTCAAATATCTTTTCAAGACTTTGAGATATTGGCTTTAAACTACTTTTATCTTTCAAAAAATACTGTTGTCAACATTCAGTAAAATTTTGAAAAAAAATAGAATTGACAGTTTTTTTACAAAAAATTAAAAACCGAACAAAAAATTTAACAAAAGTTGGTAAAAATTGATTTTCAACTTAAATATCTTTTCAAAAATTTGAGATTATGGCTTCTAACTAATTTTAACTTATAAGAAATATTGTTTTCAACATTAGGAAAAATTTTGAGAAAAATCGAATTGACAGTTTTTTTTTACAAAAAATAAAAACCTAAACAAAAAAATTAATAAAAGTTGGTAAAAATTGATTTTCGGCTCAAATAGCTTTTCAAAAATTAAAAATATTGGCTTCAAACTTATTTTATTTCACAGAAAATATTGTTTTTTATATGCAGTAATTTTTTTTATAAAAATCCAACAGTGCGTTTTTTCATAAAAAAAATAAAATCTACAAAAAATAGAACGCAAATTTGGTATGAATTGATACATTTAGACAAACTTTTAAGCAAGACAAATCGATAGACGGGATGGGAAGTTATCAGTGTGGGTCGCATCCCAGCCTCTTTTTTTTTATAAATTGTTAAAATTTTGTTAATAAATTAAAATTAAAACTCCCACTGTATACACTCTAACTTTTAAGACTCTCTAAAGAATTACACGGCTCTTCTTCGCTTCTGCTGTTTAACCAGCTTAGGTTTAAAAAATCAAATGTCAAACAGAGTAGGTATGTTAATTTTCGTTGTAAAAATTCACCGAGTTTTCGCAAAATGTTTGTTTCAATTCGATGCATATGGTTTGGTCTAAAATGTGAATTCTAAATCTTGTTTGTTTAATTTCCTTGTGCCATTATAAATTTCTTAATTTATAATTTTTTAAATGTTAAATCTGTAAAATAAACTTAATTAACAAAGCACTTATGGCTTTTTGCATTTTTAATACAATTCGTACGAAAGGATTATAAACGACCGACACGCTGATGTCCTTGAAGCTATGAGTAAAAGTTTTTGTTGTTTCTTTCTTAATTTATTTTTATCTTGTGGTGTCTCTCTTAAAAAACATGACAAACCGTCGAAGTCGAAGACGACGTCTGGCGATAAATTGATACATAATATCCTTTTGAACAAAACTCCAGACTTATTCTTTGAAAAACTGGCAATTTGCCAGATTATTTGTTATTATTTTTCTTCTTCTTCTCATTTTTAGAAGTAAAACTTTTTACTTTGAACATTTTTTAAAACAGGAGGTGTATTATAGGGTTTTAGTTGATTTTGTTCTGTGTCTTTGGTTTTGAGTGTTTATTTTCTTTAAGTTTTTTATTGTTAACAAAGAAGAAGTCGTTGAAGATAATTACTTTTGACAACTTTTATCGATACACTTTATACCTTTACTCTGACAAACAATAGGGTGGTACTTTGAGTTAAACTTTTTGAAAATTTCAAGGTGCGAAAGTATTTTTTCATTTTGTTATAAGCAAAGTTAAGGATAAGATTTGAAGAGAGGAGAGCGGATAGCGCTCGCTTTTTAATGGGCTTTATATTGTTTGTGATTATAATAAAATATTTTTGAATTATAATGATGCATTTTAATCAGATAAAAGTGATGAAATATTATCCATCTTTGCAAATATCCTTGGGCCTTTTTTCCTCATATACTTTAAAAGAGAACTCGGTTGGACTGTGTATAAAACTACATAACAGATTTGAAAAAAGAGTTAAAACTTTAATCATATACAAAATTTTACGAACTTACTTTGATAAAATCAAAAAAGTTTTGTTTAACATTTGAGGTTTGATTTTGAATCTAATTAAGATGTTATAACTTTTATAAGCATTTAAACGTGCGTATTTCGTAACATCTTAAATGAAAATAACGAATTTAGTGTAATGTCAACAAGAACAAGAGCTACGAATTTAATTCTTATCTTAGATGAATTTATACTTTTATTTGCAACACTGTTTTAAAGTGAATACTTGACTTATAAGATCACTCCATAAAATGTTTGAATTTATTTATTTTTAAAAACTTAAAATTGGCCCAAGAAATGAAAATAACAAAACACAACATCTTTCATCAGCAATATATGCAACAAATCACAGGTAACGATAAATTAAGTATTAAATATCGAGACCAAAACCAAAAGACAAAAAAAGAAAAATTTGCCAAACTTAACCTGAGGAAAACCAAAATCTTTTTGATTGAACGTTATTGATAATTCGCTTGATGCAGCCAAGAACATATGCAAATATAGAAGGAGATCAAGGGAGACAATAGAAACAACGTTTTGACATATGTGTGTATGCATATTACACTTGAAGAAGAATGATTTTACGGTTATGCTTTGGCAAGAAATAGAAAAAGTAATTATAAGAAAAACAATAACAAAGCAAAAAAGTAGGTATTGGAAGAGTACTTTATGCGGTTGGTAGTTAAATACATTTTTTAATATATTTTTTTTTTCAATTCAATAGGGTGTTCCTGATTAATTAAAAAAAATTGTATTTTATCTTTTTTATACCAAAAATTTATTGTGATTTAATTTCTTTAGTTTGTCCGTTTTATATGTATGTATATGTATATGAATATGCATATAAAGGGTGAGTTTTTAAAAGCTATAGGAAAGTTATTAAAAAAAACACATAAAATTGCAATGCTTCTGGCTGATATTCACTCCAAAATCGACAATTCTGCTTATTTACGTACCCATTGAGCCAAAAATGATCTTCGAACTTTCTCAACAGAGCACGTATTTTGATAGTAAAATTGCAAGCGTTTGTAAGACGATTCATGGTTAAATTATAGACCAAACTGAAGATGTTTGACAATGAAACAAAACACGAAATGTGCGTTAGCTGTTTAAACCAGTGTTGCCAAAAAGATAATAGCTAAAAAATCATCCTTTACTTTAAAAGGGACTCTTTTGTTTTCAAAAGGATTTTTTTATTTTTTTTTTAATTTTGATTGCGTCAATACTTGCAGCTAAATCTCAGTCTATCTACGAATTCCTTGAAAGTTCTCATGTACTAGAGTCAAATGGGTTATATGTTCTAATAAGATATCCATTTTTGAGACTTTTTTGTTGCTAAATTCCGAGACATGCTAATTAATATGCCCTCCAACATCAAACTAATGTGAAAGCATGGTCATGTTAAGAAATATATATACAATGACGACTGCTACAAAGGTCGGAAAAATCGTTTGGTCTTCTGAAACCACTGCGGTCATCAAATGATCTTGAATTGAGAAGCTGATATCTGGAAGCAAACGCAAGTTATAAAATGAAAAAAGCGGCTGGGATGCGACCCACACTGACAACTTCCCATCCCGTCTGTCGATTTGTCTTGCTTAAAAGTTTGTCTATATTTATCAATTTTTACCAAATTTGCGTACTATTTTTTGTAGATTTTATTTTTTTATGAAAAAACGGACTGTTGGATTTTTATAAAAAAATTACTGAATATCGAAAACAATATTTTCTGTGAAATAAAATAAGTTTGAAGACAGTAATTGTAATTTTTGAAAAGCTACTTGAGTCGAAAGTACTTTTTTACGAAGTTTTAGTAGGTATTGTTTTTTTTAGGTTTTTATTTTTGTAAAAAAAAACTGTCAATTCGATTATTCTCAAAATTTTATAGAATGTTGAAAACAATATTTCTTATAAGATAAAATTAGTTAGAACTTAGAAGCCATAATCTAAAATTTTCGAAAAGATATTTGAGTCGAAAATCAATTTTTACTAACTTTTGTTAAATTTTTTTTTCGATTTTTAATTTTTTGTAAAAAACTGTCAATTCGATTTTTCTCAAAATTGTACCGAATGTTAAAAACAATATTTCTTATAAGATAAAATTAGTTGGAAGCCATAATCTTAAATTTTCGAAAAGATATTTGAGTCGAAAATCAATTTTTACCAACTTTTAATAATTTTTGTTTAGGTTTTTATTTTAAGTAAAAAAACTGTCAATTCGATTTTTCTCAACATGTTTCAGAATGTTTAAAACAATATTTTTTATAAGTTAAAATAAGTTTGAAGCCATAATCTTAAGTTTTTGAAAAGATATTTGAGTCGAAATTCAATTTTTACCAACTTTGAGTAATGTTTTTTTTATTTATAAAAAAAACTGTCAATTAGATTTTTCTCAAAATTTTATCAGATGTCAGAAACATTATTTTTCGTTGCACAAAATTGTTTTGGAGATAAAATCATATTTTAGTCGTAAGATTTTCGAGGTGACAATTTTTTTTTTCAGTTTTTTTGATTTATAAAAAAACCGTTAATTGGATTTTTTCCCAAAAATATAATTGTTTTGTATCACGTTACAATATATAATATAAACTTTAATTCAAGTCTCTTGCGTCATTGGTTCATGAGATATTTAGGTTTAACCAAAATGTTCACCTTTTTTTAAACTGCTATAGTAAAAAACCACCCACGAAATTGAGAGCCCTTTCTGCATCTTTATCTGTATAACAAAATTTATTTGAAGTCGATATCTCTTCTGGTTCTTGAGCTATGGGCAGCGAAAAAAACGTCGCGAACGTACAGACGTACGGACGTACGTACACACGCACGCACATACATCTTTCTAAAAATCTTTTATTTCGACTCTAGGGACCTTGAAACGTCGAGAAATGTCAAAATTTTCAATTCGACAAATCGGACCCATTACAATAACTTCCTATGGGAAGTTAATTAACGGAACCAACTTTAAAATAAGTGCTGTAATTTCCACCGAAACCCCTGCCACTCACTTTAAGCTTCTTCTCTCCAATGATTCTACTCGTAGCTATACAACTTTCACTGTGGATGCTTTAATCACTGACCAACTATTAGATGTAAATATTTAAAGCGCAGACATTGAACCCGTGTTAAACAAAGCAAAAAACAAAAAGGCACCTTATGAAGATGGGATTTCCTTACGAATTTTTCAAAAATGCAACCCCTATGTTTCTCAACCATTTAAAAATTCCTTTCAATAAAATCTTTATAAATGACAACATACCATCATCTTTACAAAAATTTGTTATTTTCCCCTCTACACTAAAAAGCTATTCTCTCCTGAAAATTACAGAAGAATTTCTTTCATGAACGCAATTGCGAAAATATTCTGCAGTATACTAGTTCTAGTTCTTCTGCCAGAGGATTTGTTAGTAGAGGGACACCGCAAGATAGTGTTCTATCCCCTCTCCTCTGGAATCTAGTGGTAAATGAAATCCTAACTGGTTGACGTTGCTATAGCGGTTTCAGGAAAGCATCTAACCACCTTAAAAGAAGTCTTATAAAATGCCTTAGACAAACTCATACTTTGGGCTGATCGGTGTGGACTGGGTGTTAATTAACACAAAACGGAATTAGTCCTATTTTCGTGAAAATACAAAATTCTATTTGTTAACCCTCCCTATATTAAAGGAATCCAATTAAAGTTCCTAGACGAGGCTAAGTACCTGGGTCTTATTTTAGACAAAAAAAACTAAATTGAAAAATTGAAATTGGTCAAAAAAGCTACTGTAGCTCTCTTTTTTTGCAAAGAAAAAGATATTGGTAATAAATGGGGCTTACAACCCCGAATCACGCATTGGCTATACACATCGGTAATCAGACCAATTTTAATGTACGGTGTGGCAGTATGGTGGATTGCTTTAGAAAAAGCTATAAACCGCGACAATATACATAAAGTGCAACGTTTAGCTTGCCTATGTAGAAGCGGATCGCTTAGCACGACCCCATCTGCGGCATGCACTGGACACCCTACTCTACTTAACACCTCTTAATGTATTTAGCAAACAAGTAGCTGCAGGCGCTGCTATTCGCCTCAAAACTTCATCGCAGTAGATTAACAACAACATTGGCCACTCCGTAATTCTTAGGTATTTAGAATCAATTCTAAAGCACAACAAGAGTCGAAATTTTGACCCTATTCTGATCCTTAAAAGGATCTTTTCTCCTCATTTGCTCCTACATACAGAAAAATGAACCCCATATCATCCTTAACGATTTTTCATCGTCCTCATTTCTTCCTACATGAATCTTTAGGATTCTTTCCGTTTTTCTTTGCATATTTTGTGAACCTCATTTCGTCCTAAATTAAGGTTTATCAACATAGAAAATATGTAGATATCGTCCTCTTTTCATACTTAATAGACCTACATGGTCGTGTACCTGCTTTTTTTTTGTTGTGACAACAGATGATGACAATGACAACAATGATGGTGGAAATGACAAGGATGGAGCTGGTGATGATGAAAATGGTAACGATGGAGCTATTAAAGTCGACAACACCAACGACGATGACAGCAACGACGACGACTCCGACGACAACGACGACGAAGAAGACGATTTCGACGAAGAATTATTACTTTTGAATTAATCACTAATGTTTAAAAAAAACTGTTTTGTTTAATGTATAAAAGAAGGATAAAATTAAAATATAAATTGTTTTATTTTAAAAAGATTCATAATAAATAAAATGAAAGAAAGTGAGAGAGAAAGGGAAAAGCAAGTAGGAAAGAGAGAGAGAAAGAAACATCGTATTTTGTCCGATAACTGCCACTATTAGGTTCAAATGAGGAGCAACTTTTAACAGTAAGTGATCCTCTTTTGAATCTCTTTGAACCTCAGAGAACTTGAATTTTGGGGACGAAAATAGGGCCAAAATTTCGACTCGGGTAACCTCAGAGAACCTGAAATTTGGGGACGAAAATAGGGCCAAAATTTCGACTCGGGAAAGACTACACCATTTCGACAATAACTTCCAGATTTCTATACCTTCCAGATCTTTCTTGGAGGATAGGGCATTCCTGGAAGACGAGTCAATCCATTTTTATACAGATGGTTCAAAAATAAAAGAAAGGGTTGGTGGAGATGTGTTCTCTGAACGACTGAAATTAAGTCTCTCATTCCGCCTTCCCAATCATTGTAGCGTGTTTAATATTCATCTTTGCTGGGTGCCAGGCCATAGAGACATTCCGGGTAACTGTAAGGCAGATGAACTCGCCATGAATGGTACAGTACAAGCCATTGTACCACGTTTGGCAATTGCTGGCATACCAATCGCTCCATGTAAACTATTGCTTATACAAGACGCTATCAAGAAGGCAAAGTTCATGTGGAACAACATCACCAGTCACCACGCAAGCACGCGGCTAGACGTATTCTCAAATGACTTTTGCAGAAGCTGTATGGACGAGAAAGAGGAGGAAACAGTTCTTCACTCTCTTCGTACATGCACTGCACAAGCTAAAAATCGCAAGAATTACCTAGAAGAATTCTTCTATAACGATCTAAATCATATTATAGCATAATCAGCCTCTCACGTTTCGTTAGGGACTCAAACTGGTTCCATTGAGTTTAGGAGGAAGCCTCAAGATTCATGTGTTATCACAATGGGCCATTAAACTGGCCTAAGTGTGTCCTATTCCATCACGGACAGCCACTTTAACCTAACCTTACCTAGTTCTATGGCTTGAAAAATAGATCGAATAGAATAATATCACATTTTTACACTATCTTCAATAGTCAAAGCGTTTTAAGCACGTTACAAAAAGGCAAGCAAAGCGCTTACAATGAATGAAGCTGCAAAAACATTAAGTAACAAAAGAGATCAAATATCTAGGTTTGAAACTGAATCCAACGTTAAATTTCAAAATTCATTTATTAGAGAAAGCCCAAAGCTAACATGGAAAAATATCTTCTGCAAGAAATAAATTAATTTATCTACAAAATATTTAATTCAGTATTGAAATCAACTCTTTTGTATGCTTCTCAGGTTTGGGGATATAAAGAAATCGAAAAATTTTATAGCACTTTCATAAAGAAACTTTTCAACCTACCTCTGAATACACCTAGTTATTCCATATATTAAGAAACAGGACTTCCAAAATTTGTGACAAGCACGCTGAAGTCTCAGGGGGATGACATCATTAAGGTCTGCAGCAACCATAAGAACACAAGACTATCGAAAAATCTTCTTTTATGTGAGTTGAGAAACAAGGTGTATGTATTTATTGTCCTCCATTGAAAAGAGGACATTGTTTAATATAATGGGTGATTTTTTAAGAGCTTGAGAACTTTTTTTAAAAAAAAAACGCATAAAATTTGCGTAAAGCGCGAAACACATTTCGAACCGAACACTGATTTTGGTAATAAAATTCAATGATTTGCAAGCGTTGCTCGTTAGTAAGTCTATTCATGATGAAATGTCAAAGCATACTGAGCATCTTTCTCTTTGACACCATGTCTGAAATCCCGCGTGATCTGTCAAATACTAATGCATGAAAATCCTAACCTCAAAAAAATCACCCTATATTTACATATTTCGAATACAAAGTTTACTTAAAATGTTTCACATTGACGAACTTTGAAAACTTTTCCTCTTTTTTTTGTCATATGCCTTTAAAATGTCATAAAACAAAATAAAAAAATGAGTTTGACACATTTTTCGACATAAAAAGACCTCAGGCGGATCTCAACAACGTTATACCCATACCTCTATAATTAATGCACGTTATTGCCATATTATACCTTTTCGTCAGTCTTCATGCTATTTTGCGTGCATTCTATGAATTGTTCGGCTGATATACCATCGGCTCCCGGAGTTTTATTTTGTTCAAGCCATCTTACAGCCTCCTATATGCTTAATGACGGTAGCATAAGGGCTTCTCCTTGAGATAATCATTTACCGATTCATTAAAGACCACTACCTATCCCTGCAATTGTTAAACAGATTTTTCTCTCCGTCATTGAAATATGTGCAGAGCGATGTAACGGGTTGTCCATTTTGCGGTTTCAAAAGTATAAGGCCTGGAATTCGACATCTGTAAAACTAAGTTGTAAAAACAATATTTAGTTTCACTTGAAAGTCTGACATTTACGAAAATGCATCTCTTAGCTATTGCACAACGCATACAAATTGTAAAACCTATATATATATAACAATGGTGATTCTGCCACAGCCACATATCGTGCTTCAAGAGGAGATTACGCAAACTATTGGCAAAATTGTGAAGCAATTTGAAGAGACTGGATTGGTTACAGATATTGTAAGACCTGTGCAATGTGCATCATCGTTTCGCTTGTACCACTAAAAATATCGCTGCTGTAATTGAAAGTGTTGCCGAAGACCAGAATGTGCCGTTTCCTCGTCGTTCTCAAGAATAAGGACTGTCTTACGGTACATTATGGCGTATTTTGCATTTGGATATACACCTACATCCATATAAAGTCCAGCTCACGTAACAACTGAAGCAAGCTGACCATTTTCAGCTTTTTTCATTAACAAAAAGTCACTGTTTGCTGCGCTCTTTGGTCCGGAGGTGTGATTGGACCCTACTTCTTTGAAAACGACGATGAAACGGCTGTCACCGTCTATTCGGAGCATTCGGTCATATGATAACCGACTTTTTTTTGCTTGCTATTGAAGAATACGACTTGGAGAACATGTCGTTCCAACAAGACGGTGCCACATGCCACACAACTGAAGCGAATATGGCTTTATTGCAAGAGACATTTCCTGGCCGCGTAATTTCTCGTCGTGGCGATATTAACTGGCCACCAAGATCATGCGACTTGACACCGTATGTGTAGATAAACCTTTTCCTCTTGAGCACTTAAAAACCAACATTCGTCAAGTTATAGCCGAAATACCGCCCAATATGTGTCAAAAAGTGGAAGAAAATTACCTCAAAAGAATCGATGCTTGCAACAATTCGCGTGGTGGTCATTTAAATGATGTTTTTCTAAGCTCTGCATTCGTCTTTAGATGCCGGAGCAGCGTTCTATAAGATTATTGCATCGCTGGTTATGCAACATTCTTACGTTCAATAGCTTACTTGCAATCATCATCGAACCAGCCTCTTCGATCTCTCTGACTGCTGCCTAAGATTGGGTTGGTGGCACTAATGACACTATTGGTGCGGCGCGTGCATTTCTTATTGACACCCATCGTCCTATCTCCACGACTTACTCTTCCTGAGATTCGTGTAGATTCGAACCTAATTGCTGAAGCCAAATGCAATACCGTCATCAGGCTCTACTCAATCAGCGAACAATGGGTTCCTGCGTAATACCTGAATACCGACTCCCGACTTATTTTTGATGGCACTTTCAACTTATGCGTGGTATGTGTCTTTCCCTTCGTCAGGGGACTTCTCGGTAGGCACATTGTGAAGGTGTATAAGGTTACTTACTTACTTCTGGTATCCGGTCCGGTCCTCGCTCAACATGCTTCTCCACCTTCCCCGGTTGTTGGCTGAAGTCATTCAGTAGCACACCCTAAAGCTTCGGGTGTCTAGGTCTCCACCAACCTTGCATGGTCTTTCCCTCTGTCTTCTACCGCAAAGGGCTTACCGGATAGGCTCTTCTTCGCTCATGCGTGCTACGTGCCCAGTACACCTTAGTCTACCAAGCTATATCTCTGGGGCTATATCAGCATCTCGGTATTATTTTGTATTACTCATTATTATACCTCTTCTGGAATTGTCCTTCCTTGCAAATAGGGTCAACTTTTAAGACTTTTCTTTCGAACGAAAGATAAGAGGTTAAGTTGTCTTTGACTGAGCAATTAAGTATCAGATCCATAAGTGAGAACTGGTAGGACCATAGTCTTAAACAGCAGTAGTTTGGAATTTATGATGGTGTTTTTGGATTTAAATAGTCTTGATAAGCTATAGTAGGTTCTGTTAGCTTAATAAAGACGTCTGCATATTATGGGATTTTTAATAGGTTAATAATTTGAAATTTTCCTCTCATGCGAAGAGACATTTAATTTCGTTTCTAGCGTTAAAACCGATGATAGTTGTCTTCACTACTATCAGCACATCCCTTCTTCGAGAACATGGTGTTTTGTATGACAGCTGTTATACACGTATTTCTTCTGTAAAACTCTATTAACTGTCCATCTTATTTCTTGTAGTAGTAGTTGATTGGATTGGTCATTAATCCTAATTCATTGAAATTATCATTATCATAGTGTAATCAATCCATTTCCGAGTCTTGTACGTTTTGTGATGTTTTTTTTTTTGTTTTTACAAGACGAAGTAACGTTTTTGACATCTGGTAAGATTTTGGGAAAAATCGAAGTGACAGTTTAAAAAAAAATGTCTTTTTAAAAATGAAAACTATTGTCTTCAAGCTAATTTCATTTTATAGAAAATATTGTTTTCGACGATCAATAAAATTTTTATAAAAATCCAACAGTCAGTTTTTTTTATAAAAATTAAAATCGACAAGCAATAGTACGCAAAATTGGTAAAACTTGATTTTCGATTCTCGATATCTCGTGAATAAATCAAAGTATTGACTTCAAAATGATTTCATTTTGTGCTAAATTGTATATAAATAAAAACTTTCAAAAAATGAAAAACCTAAAATTGACAGGAATTCGTTCTTTCCGAATTTATGGCTGTTCATTTTGTGTGGTAAAATTTTTTTTCGAAATTGAGGACTCCCAAATCTTAACGTTTCAATTCATCTTTATAAAAGTTGTTAAATTTAAAAATAAAAATTCTAATCTTTCACAAAATAAAATAAACGTTTGTTTTCTTTTATTTGCAGGTAATTTTGATTGTCTTCTATTTATTTTAAATAATACTTGGCCAAAGTCACCATAGAAACCCTGGAGGATGGTATTACTAAGTATGAAATAAAATTTTGAAACGAGAGCTTATGAAAGAGCCAATTGGAGAAGGAAGGCGCTTTTTCTAAATAAATTAATTTTGCATTTAATATTTTTTTGACCAACATATCTACAATTTAAATACTTAATAGAATTTTTATATCCACGAAATGGTTGTTATCTTATTTATCAAGATGGTTTTATATTTGAATATAAATCAATTATTTTTTTTTTTAATTTAATCTTAATATCTTCTACATGACTTCTTACCAAGATCCAAGGATTTCAATTCCCTTTCCATATAAGTTATTACCTTTGTTTCGCTTATGGAATATGTTAAAATTTGTATGTCCCAAGGAAGGTCAAGTATTTGTGCTTTTGGATAACAGTGTTTATTTTGTTTTTATAAAACGCTCCGTGGGTATACATTAATTTGCATTCATTAACATCAAAGCTACTCGTAGACCACTTAAAATTGCTGAAAAATAAAATTTTAGATAAATAATATAATTTTAATATTCCCAAGCTGGAAATACCTTTTGTGTTTCGTTGTTTGATTAGGATTAATTAATTGGGAAGCATGATGCGGAATATATGGAATGGGATATAATGGATATTTGCCGATATCTAAAGGGTGTTTTTCTTTTAGACATTTGGTTTTGAAAGTCGTCATTTTATTTATTCTCAATTTTGTTTGCCATTTTTGAAAGATAGACTCATTCCTGAACAATGGATCGTTTGCAAAAAGATGAGATCAGACTGTTTTGAGATTTTTCTTAAGGTGGCATGCAAAAATAATTGTCTGACCCAGTTAGATCTGAGGCTTTGAGTTCAATCTCAGAGGGATGAGATCGATCTCACAATGAAAGTTTTCCATGAGATAGAGCTCGTATTTACATATATCCAAAAAGATGAGAAAAGACAAGATTACATGAGATCGATCTCACAAATTGTTAAGCATGGTATTTCTCGGACTCAGTTCACAAGAAACCTTAAAAAAGGCCGAATTTCTTGTAAATTATGTTGGAAAAAGAATTTATTTGGGCAAAAGGTGTTAATTTAATGAAGATTTTCGTCGGTTGTATCGTTTTGGTGAAGAAGGTGCGCGGTTATTGACGGAAGAATTTTTGTGTCCCAGGTCAGAAACACGGGGTGGTGCCTTAACTAATCAAGAAAAAATGAGAATCGTTTTGACATTGGTAGGAGACCACGGATTCCAAATTGGAGTTGGTCAGGACATGGGAGTTTATAAATCAACAGTTTCTGTAGAAATAGCAAGCCTAGCGCAGAATTGGATAGTATTCTCACATTCAATGGAAGAAATATAAGAAGCACAAAGGTTATGAAGCCTGAAGTACGAGTTCACTTATGCAATTGGTGCTCTAGATTGCACTCATGTCCTTATAAGGAAACCTTTGACCCGTCATGAGGAGTAAATTAATCGAAAAGGATACTACTCCATTAATGTTCAAGCTTCATGCAATTCCGAAGAAAAGTTCAGTGTTGAAGTTTGCTGGCCAGGATCTGTTAAGGACTCCCGTATATTCTAAAACTCTTTCTTATTTAGTCATAAAAATAATAATTCATCAGAAATACTTCTCGGGACTTCATGTTTGCTTCATTTGTTTGTCGTTGATATCTATTCCAAACTGGCTTTTGTATGAATTAATTGTTTTGAACACAGCATTCCCCTTCTTCGCCTTATGAATTGGCAACTGCGATTTTTTGAAGAGTTTTTTCAGCGCGTTATTGCTTCCCTATACGTCGCAAAGTGGCCCTATACGGCGAAAAGTGGTTGAAAATTGTGTATTTCGGCCGGCATGATAGCTTCCTCTTCATAGGAATTGATAAATCCCCCAAAATTAATTATTTTAATAAAAAAATGGCTTTCTCAATAAGCCGTTTGGGTTCGGCATAAAAATCGTAGGTCCCTCCAAACCTCAACTGCAACTTTTTTCAAAAAAAAACTGTAGTTTTGATTAATTTACAAGAAAGTTTACTTGAGTCCCCACTAAACCCTCTAAATTTGTTTACAGTTTACCACACAGTGTAAGAATTTAATTGAAAAATCTAGCGGAATTTAATTAAAAAAATTATATGCACAAACTTATGAAAAAGTTGGTTCTACTTGACATGACATTGACAAGAATTTTTTTGCGTATGTTTAGGGAATATAATTGTGTGTGAGTATAATTTTAGTAGGTAATGGGTCGCATGAGACTGGGAATTCGGCATAAGAAAGAGACAGCACTATGTTTTGAGTGAGAGAGGTGATAAGAATACCTACATTTTTAAATAGATGTGGTTAACGTTTTCGGTTTGAATATATGTATATATATGTGTTTGTCGTTATTGTGGCGCTTAGATAGATGATAAGAAATGTTTAAATGTACCATGATGTTTAGTAATGAGAGAGTCGGTTAGAAGATAAATTGAATTTTAAAAAGATTAAAGAGGAGTTGAGATTTTAAAAAATTTAGGGGTGAGAGGTGATAATAATAAATTTTAAATAGTTGTGGTTAACGTTTTCGGTTATATAGTTTGAATATATACATATATATTTTTTTAGAGGTTAGATTGGATATATGATAAGAAATTTGTTAACAATTAATATTAGTAATTAGTTTACATTTTAACTGTTGTATTGTTTACTATAAATTAAAAAAATTATTCAATATTGTCAGCAGTCTTTGAATATCATTTGGTTAGCAAACATTTCATCAGTTTGATAAAACATTATTTCTGAAAATGTTTAACTATTTATCGCTCGTTATATATAGCGTAATATTGCCATATTTTACACTGGGGGTACCAATACCGGTTGATTTAAATCTATTTAGTGCTTCAAATAATCTGTCGTTTGCACTAAACTTGCCTAATAATGATACAGTAACAATAGGATTGTCATTAAGGCTGTTATCATACTATCCTGCTGGACTGCTTAAAAACGCGTCAAATTCAGTTCAAGTATTCCAAAATGACGCAGAAGATTCAAAGATTACACAAAAAACAATAACATTGAAAAATGAGGGAAAAAAAAGTCATAACTGTGGACGAAGCAATCGAAAAATTTAGGCAAGACCTGATAAAAAAGGAGATCGAAATATCAGGAATCAAAGTAAGGAAATATTTTATAGGCATTTTAAACTGGAGTTCAACGATTACCAGGCACTCACCATCCGATGCTCATAGGACAGTAATTTTAACCTAAGTACACTGAACATTAAGTGTTATGAATATCATCAATACGAAACAGAGAGAGTTTTAAGTAATGGAGAAATGGAAGTCTATGTGAAAGAGGATCTTGAGTACAAGTCTGATGTAGAATTGATAGATTTTAAAACAATGAAACAAACTTACACGATGAGTGTTTCTTAGATATTTAGAATTTCAATGTTTATTTTATGAAAATAAAAACAATTTTTGTATGTTAATAAACATTTATTATTAAAAATTAAATAAGATTTTTTATTTATTTTTGATTAAAAGGATCCAGGAGTTGTGATCGGGTGAAAATCCCAACCATTTAACAAATATTTTGTCTTTTTTCTTTTGAAGCACCTTTTCAATTAAATATGTATTAGGAAATTTTGTTTTTTGTAGTTCTAGTTCATAAACCCCACCTTTAATCGGATTTCCCTGATAATCTATAACAAATATGTAACTGGATTAGTGAGTTTTGCTTCAACTATTTTAAAAATTTCTGTTGTCCAACTTTGAGTGTACCCTTTTTCAAATACATGTTTGTATTTACTTATTCTGACAAAGTCACCAACCTTGAACTTTGGTTTTAAACGAATTTTTATGTAATCATATATGTTTGTGAGTAGTTGTTTTTCGTTTGCAGTATTAACCTCAGATGGTTTCATTTTAATTGTACTATGTTTTGAATTATTATATTTTTCAGTTAGTTTCGCTAATATATTTATCCATCTATAATTGCCATTAACAGAAAATTCTTTCCACATATGAGTTTTCAAGGTTCGATTAAATCGTTCAACAATTTATGCTTTTAGATGAGTATACGTTGAATAGTGATTGATTTTATATTTTTCCATAAGGTTTTGAAATGTCCGATTGAAAAACTCTTTGCCATCATCTGTTTGTAAATTCTTTGGCCAGGGACCTTCATAGTAGTGACTTCATAACTTGTTTTATTTGTAATGGGAGTAGCCCAAGCAAATTTTGAAAAAGTATCAATGACTGTGAGAAGATACTTAAAATTTCTATTTTCTGATGAATGTGGAATCATTTCCACTAGATTTGCTTGCCACAATTCGTCTAAACCCTTGATAACTACTCGTCTCTTCGAAAAATGTTTACGAGTAGGCTTATGAAGTTCCTCGACAACTTCTCTTTTATTCATCTTTATATGGAATGGTTTAAATAAAAAATGCATGTGTGTTTTTATAATACAAAATTAACATTTAATTATCTCAATCTCTCTTATACAGTGCCATCAATTTTTTTATTTTAGATATTTTTTTTCGAGCATGTAACAGGCGCACGTGTCAGGACCATTTCGGCATAAGTTGGAAGACCAAGGACAGTTCTCAAAATGACATCCATGATATGAATTCTTGCAGGATACATCGACAAATTGTTTAAAAAAAATTATACTGCTTAGGAATTCCCAATGATGCTCTTCAGTAATATTATTTTTATATTTCTCAAGGAATTTTTCGATGTCTTCTACTAATATTTTATAATTAATGTTAAACATAATGAATTACTTTCAAGTTCACTGTTTCAAAGATAATTGGTGTGATTTTCGGTGTTTTTCATGGTTTTATTCAATTCATTTTGAAAGTATTTTTTAATCATATCTATTTCTTGATCAACATAATGTTTTGTAGCATCCGTCTGAATTTTCAATTGGCTCGTGAAGATTTTGAAATAGGTTCCAGTTCATATTAAAATCGTTGTTTTCGGTTTTAAGAAAACCCTCCCCAGATGTCCCAGGAGGTCCAGGTAACCCTTGCTTTCCCTCTACACCGGGTGGTCCTCTTTCTCCTCTGGGACCCCTCGGTGGAGTTCTGTGTGAATAACGACCGAACTTATCAACACTCATTTTTGGTTATTCAATAATACTGGATTCGTTGAGTTCTTCAATAATGGATATAATTTCGTTAGAATGGTTACTATGTCCAGCTTGCTGTAAAGCAATAAGAAGTCTTATTCGATCTACTAGCTCATTGGGATCATCCCAATATATATATTGTTTCTTGAAATTTGAAAATTGCATAAGGCCACTTCCTGAAGCTAATAGCTGGTGTGATGATGTCGGTGATATTGGTGATAAGGATTGTGTTACATTATCAGATAATCCTAATAAATTTTTTATTATATTTTTATATTTATATCCACGATTTCCATGTATTTTATTTTGTGAATCATACCCTATTCGATAGGCATTGGGATCATTTAATATGGTTTTGTAATTTTTTAAATCTGTTTCAGTGTAAGCTTTTTTATTTGGAATTTTCTTAAATAACAGTTCATATAATCCTGATGTTCCTTCAAAGGTATTGTTTTTAATTTTAATATTTTTTTCACGAATACTTAGTTCTTCGTTACCGATATACCATTTCCCATTTCTGAAATATACACCATACGTTTTATCAAGCTTAGTTGAATTATTTCAAAACAAATATTGATATTCTTGGGGTAGTTGATACAATTTTTCTTGTGATATCTGGCCGACCAATATTCGACGTTTTCTTATTTTATCCTTTGAGCTATTGCTCCTTGAAACAGATAGCAAACTATCCATAGTGGATTTAGGTGTTACGAAGTCGTCTGTGCTAAGTTTATTCTTCACAAGATCAATTTCATTTTTGTCTTGTTGGTCTGACTTTGTTTCAGAGTTGAGTTTTCTTTTCTTTAGACGACTTACACTTTCTGGAAAGTAGTTTTGATGGTGGTACTCTTTTTGTTGAGACTTTTTTACCAATTCATTTAATGGGATAGTTATAGGCTTCAGAGATTCCTCAATTTGAGTTTCGTAAGCTGCTCTACCATTTTTAAGAGCTCTATATTTCTTACGTAGAGCGTCTGTAGTTTTAATCAACTCTTCTGTTACTTTAAGATTTGTATTAAACATATTAATTGTTTTGCGAATAAATTTCGTAGGTGTTGGCAAAATCGTTCGATGAGTTTAAGACTAAATTTGATATTGAGATTATTAGATTTAACTGACGAAAAGTGTGTCTCAAATTTGTTTGATTCACTTTGTAGTGATATAAATTTGTCCTCAAATTGTTCCGTACTGCTTTCATATATCATTACTATACTAATAAAACTGCTCCTCAAAACTGCTTAAAACGCTTTTTACTGTTATAAACTGATCTTTTAATGGCTACGTACTGCTTCTACTGAACATTACTATGCATATGGTTTGATTTATATAAATATAGTCTATTTTTAGTTTAAGGAAACAATCAAAGCCTTTTCTATAACGACCTTCGTTTAAAGGACTGCCTTTTCGATAACCATAAAACCGAAACTTGTATTCCATCACTCTGCACATATATTTTGAAATGATTTAAACGTCATATCTGAATTTACATGATCCTTGTAAATATGTTTTAAATTCATTTCGTCTTGTTTGAAGATGATGAGAAAATTTGTATTATCTCGAATTAAGTGTTTCGGTATTCTTGTATATGTTTGACAAAGGTTAAAACTATCAATGTGATGATGTCGCTCCATACTAAAGTATTCTCGTACTGTGTCTTGTTTTTTACAGGCAATATCATCAAAAATGAATATAGAATTTGGTTTAGCTTCTTCAGGTGGAATAACATCACTGTTAGTGGAAAAAGTAAAATACCCAATATTTTTTTACTAGTTTAATGGCTTTACCTAAGAATTTATATTTTGGCTGATGTAGAGATTTAGAATATAAGTATACATTTTAAAATTTTAATCCATTCGGATGCAGTAGTAAGCTCATCATGACATTAGTTTTTCCACAGTTTGAGGGTCCAGTAATTAAACCTCTTATACTATTTGGAAATAATTCACTATGTTTTTTCCTGACCTTAGAAGTCTTAATAAGATCCACATTTTCTACTGGTAATCGAAATGCTTGTTTGATAAAACGCATTATGATGCAAACTAAATAGTTATTAAGTCGGATCATTCTTACGCAAGCAACCTAAATATAAAAATGTTTGATTATTCGAAAAAATTATACATTCAACAAACTATAAGAAAAGGGAGAGGTTTATTAAATTCATTAATAAACAAGCTTTCACTTGAACTACATCAACCTGGATATCAATACTGGGGACCAGGAACAAAACTAAAAGAACGTCTAGCTCGAGGAGATTCTGGAATTAATATTCTTGATCAAGCGTGTAAAGAGCATGATATATCTTATTCCAAATTTAAAAGTACTCCTGATCGACATATATGTAGCTGAAAGAATATTAACTGAAAAGGCCTGGCAACGTGTTAAATCGAAAGACGCTAATATAGGTGAGCGCGCAAATGCACTATTAGTTACAAGCCTCATGAAAGGGAAAGTTAAATTTGGTATGGGTATGGGTGGTGCCAACTTTAAGAATAAAACAACTAAGCAAAGAAGAAAAAACAATATGAAATCAAAGAAGCTCTCCCTTAAGAAAATGATTAAAATGGTAGAAAATAATCTTCAAAAGCGTAAAAAGTTTTTATATTTAGAAAAAAACTATTAAGACAACAATATCATCTGCTAAGAAAACACTTGACAAAACATTCCAAGAGTTATACCAGTGCCGAAAGATGGTGGGGCTATTCCCTTTCTTTTTCCTCTATTCGCTGGGCTATCAGCTCTTGGAGCCTTAACAGGTGGCGCTGCAGGAGTAGCTATAAAGCTGTCAATGATATAAATATTGCTAAAAAAAACCTAGAGGAGAAACAACTCCACAATCTTAAAATGGAATCTGTCTCCGTTGGACATGGTTTATACCTTAAACCTTATAAAAAAGGATTTGGACTTTATTTACAAACTCAACCCCATACAAAAAACTTCTAAGTACGCTACCCAATCGTGCATTAAATGAAATAGATTTAACAAATTTTGCTATGAAATTTATTCCAAATTTTCGTGGTGTGTTCATGCGTGACAACTTGCCAAAAATAAGGCCAATGAAAAACGAGTGTGGAATTGTTAACCTCGATTCTTCAAATAATTCAGGAACACATTGGGTAACGTATTATAAAAAAGGTAATCAAATTGAATATTTTGATAGCTTTGGAAACCTTCAGCCTCCTGTTGAAATATTAAACTATTTAGGTGAAAACATTAACTATAATTATACACAATATCAAAGTTATGACTCCTTTAATTGTGGGCATTTATGTTTGAAATTTTTATACGATTGTTATTTCAAATAAATAAAGAGGTTTATGCAAGATAATTTCATTGTGTTTATCATCATGTCGTTGACACTTACACTTAGAGGAGCAACTTCTGTCCTTTCTGTTGAATATATTCCTGCTATAAACTTAGATCAAGACTACGTTTGTGGGTTAATTGATTTTCATTCGTATAATTATATACCAAACATTGACGAACGCAACAAATTATTCCATATAGGGGAGCATGAAATTGAAATCCCTACAGGAACATATGAAATCGAAGATATTCAAACATATATTTTGGAACAATTATTATTACAAAATTCTGTCACTGAAGTTCACATAGAAGCAAATAGCAACACAATGAAATGTGAAATTAGTGGAAACGAAAACATATTTTTTAATAAAGAAAGAACAATTGGAAAAATATTAGGTTTCGGCAATTCTATTCTTTCTGAGGATGTTGTACATGTTTCAGATTTACCTGTTGATATAAACAAGGTAAACGTATAACGAGTTGAATGTAATATTACTACAGGTTCCTATTTAAATAAAACCCATGAGTTTTCACCTGAAACAGTAGCAGGGCATAAAATCATAGAAGTTCCAAAAAATGTAATCTATTTATCAGTGAATGTCAAGCGAATAAGTACTCTTACTTTAAAACTTGTAGATCAAGACGGAGAATTAGTACATTTAAGAGGAGAAAGAATAACAATCCGATTACATTTAACTCCAGCACCGAAATAATGTTAATCTACAATAATATAACAAACACCAAAGATCATAAATCAATTAGTTTACCTAAAGCAGTAAAACTGTCAACACCAAAACTGTCACCTGAAAACAAAGCGTATCGTCTTCAATTAGGATTTAAACAATAAAACCAATATGCACGAAATTTTAAATATTAGCCACGGACCTAGATATGATAATAGTAATAACTAAAATCGAATATCATAGTTATTCACCTTTTCTTCAGTCTTTTAATCCAAGTGATGAGATACATATCCCTATACAACAACAGGATTTATGTATTTTACCTAGTGAAAGCTATATTTATCTTGAAGGAAGTTTAACTAAAGCAGATGGAACATTTTCTACAGCAAAATTAACTAACAACGCTGTACCGTTTCTCTTCGAGCAAATACATTATGAACTTAACGGAATAAACATTGAGAACAATAAGAACGTTGGGATTAAAACAACATTGACAAATTACATATCTTTGAACGAAAATGAGAGTAAAAATTTAGAAAATGCATCATGGTTTGTTATTTTTGCATTCCTCTTAAGATTCTATTAGGATTTGCTGAAGACTATAAAAAAATCATTGTAAATGCAAGGCATGAACTAATTATTCTAATTCGTACTCGAACTAATGAAAATGCTTACTATGTAAAAGATAACGAAGAATTAAGACTTTCTATTTTCAAACTACAATGGAGAGTTCCTCATGTAACCTTGTCTGACTCAAATAAGCTATCTTTATTAAAACAAATTCAATTAAAACCAATTCAAATTCATTTTCGAAATTGGGAATTGTATGAATATCAAACACTACCAACTACAACTGATCATGTATGGACTGTCAAAACATCAAGCCAACTTGAGAAGCCAAGATATGTTATTATTGCTCTACAAACTGATAGAAAAAATCAAAGAAATAAGGACAGCAGCAAATTTGACCATTGTGATGATATAAGTAATGCAAAATTGCATTTAAATTCTGAATACTACCCTCGTGAAGACTTAAATCTTAAATTCAAATTAGACAGATATGCTGTTCTCTATCAAAAGCAGTCACAACCTCTTTTATCACGACAAGATTTTAAAGAAATAGCACCAATTATAGTATCGGGTGATTTTTTAAGAGCTTGAGAACTTTTTTTAAAAAAAAAACGCATAAAATTTGCAAAATCTCATCAATTCTTTATTTGAAACGTTAGATTGGTCCATGACATTTACTTTTTGAAGATAATTTCATTTAAATGTTGACCGCGGCTGCGTCTTAGGTGGTCCATTCGGAAAGTCCAATTTTGGGTAACTTTTTCGAGCATTTCGGCCGGAATAGCCCGAATTTCTTCGGAAATGTTGTCTTCCAAAGCTGGAATAGTTGCTGGCTTATTTGTGTAGACTTTAGACTTGACGTAGCCCCACAAAAAATAGTCTAAAGGCGTCAAATCGCATGATCTTGGTGGCCAACTTACCGGTCCATTCCTTGAGATGAATTGTTCTCCGAAGTTTTCCCTCAAAATGGCCATAGAATCGCGAGCTGTGTGGCATGTAGCACCATCTTGTTGAAACCACATGTCAACCAAGTTCAGTTCTTCCATTTTTGGCAACAAAAAGTTTGTTAGCATTAAACGATAGCGATCGCCATTCACCGTAACGTTGCGTCCAACAGCATCTTTGAAAAAATACGGTCCAATGATTCCACCAGCGTACAAACCACACCAAACAGTGCATTTTTCGGGATGCATGGGCAGTTCTTGAACGGCTTCTGGTTGCTCTTCACTCCAAATGCGGCAATTTTGCTTATTTACGTAGCCATTCAACCAGAAATGAGCCTCATCGCTGAACAAAATTTGTCGATAACACATTTCGAACCGAACACTGATTTTGGTAATAAAATTCAATGATTTGCAAGCGTTGCTCGTTAGTAAGTCTATTCATGATGAAATGTCAAAGCATACTGAGCATCTTTCTCTTTGACACCATGTCTGAAATCCCGCGTGATCTGTCAAATACTAATGCATGAAAATCCTAACCTCAAAAAAATCACCCATTATTTGATTGTTCTAGACAAAATGAAACAATAAAAACTGGACCAGTGGATGTAAAAATTGAACTTAAAACAAATGTTGCGATACCACCTTCAACTACTTTATACTGTCTCATTTTTCATGATCGTATAATTGAATATAACCCTGTTACTGGAGAGGTTCAAAAACTTACATAAATTGAAAGTTATGATTTATAACATTGTCAGTTCATAAAGTGAATTTATCGAGAACATACAACTACTACTAACGTTATTATGAATAGTGTTGTTGTAGACTTTCAAGGCTTTGGAGTATTCAATAAGGACTTTATTTTAAAAGAAATAGCTCTACTACGAGTACATAATGGACATCATTTTCATTTTATTGTTACACCCCCATGTAATTTGAGTCAGCTGCCTACAACAATTAAGAGGCAAGCTCATTGGTTGTACAATAATTATCATGGACTGAGTTATAATAGAGGATGGATTAATTTTACAAAGGTTAAACTATTTCTTCAAAACAAAATCCAAAATGGAACCATCTACGTAAAAGGAATAGAAAAGGCGCAATGGTTAAGGGAATTACTTAATAATGAAAATGTAGAAGTCAAAAACATTGAATTTTTTTTTAACTGTCCAAATTTGGGAACTCAAAAGAAATTATCCTAACCAAATAAAATGTCAAAACCATTCAAATTGTTGTGCACTTCAAAATGTTTACCGTTTGAGTAAGTTCTTAAGTGAACGGAAATTAATATGATAAATTTCTTTTAAAATAAAAAAACATTTGTTTGTATAAACTTTTAATAATTTTGTTTTATTGATTCAGAAGTTTTCTGATGTATGACTAGTAGGTATTGGAAACTGTCTTCTATATCCGTACGGCAGGGAATTGTGGTCTTCCAAAAATTGACGTTTTTCCGCTTTCGGCTTTTATGTTTTCTTTTCCGATATGGTGATAAATTCATGTTCTTGAGTTCTCCGAATGTTTTTTGATGTTATTATAATAGAATGTTCATTATTTAACGAAGAAGAATTCAATACTGCGTTCTTAATTGAATCAAAGTTGACTTTCTGTGATGATTAATAATTCAGAAAAATGCCTTTCACCTTGCAGACAACGTGTTCAGTATTATCATTGGTGCTAAATACTTTAAAAGCATAATTTTTAGGGCCTCCGCTAACAAACTCAGTAATATAACTTCCAACTCCATAAGGTGCTAACTTATCTGTCATATCTCCTATGAATTTACCAGTAGTTGGTTGGAATTCTCCTGAACGACTTACATATATAACAGAATGTGTGTCATAATACAGAACCTTTTCCTCTAAGCTCTCTAGATAACTATAGAGTTTAAGACGAGCTAAGGTACTCGTCGTAGTAAAAGCAGCAATACACACATTTACTGTCGATAAAGAGTCGGCTGCTTCTTCTTTCATCTCGAAGTTTACAACAATATTTTCCTCATTTATTGGAAGAATATGCGAAACCTCCACCGATGGATTTGTAAGAAGGTGAAATAATATTGAAGCATTATTCAAAATGATTGTTTGAACTTGATTTTCATGTTGTGAAATTGTGTTGTGAATTCAAAATCAACTTAGCCAGTGATCTCTTGCCATGATTGTTGCAAATTTCAGATTATTCCAACTGAATATTTTCTTATGCAAGAAAATCGTTAATATATTTCAATTTTTCTTGTTCAGATAAACAATCACTTGGCCATCCTGATGCTTCTTGCTTAATTTTGAGAAATTTATTCATCATGGAAGTGAAAAGTCCCTCAGAATTCCTTTCTAAATCGTATTCCGTTACTTGATATTCCCATATTTCAAAGACTGTTAGTATAGTATATCCTTTTTGGAATGGTTTTACAACCTCATCGATTACCCTGGTACCAATCAAGGCCCTTTGATCATTGGAATGAGTACACATCTGGCCTAAATATTTTTCGTCGCTACAGCTTCTGCACAAGGAGAACATCAATTTGTTGTTTTGTTTAAGCGGTAATACTGGGTGAAGTAGGTGCTCTGGAAGAAGAATTTTACATTTTACAATTCCATTCATATGTTGCAGATTTGTAGTTGAGCAATCAGCATCACCATATACATACATGAATTTTAGGGTGACCAATTGGAAATTTTCCGGTTTTACACACCCATGGATAAAGTGAACATATATCTATGTATTGAATTTTCTCACCAGGTTTGCATTTATAGTAATTGAAGGTATTCCCTACATCCACCATAAAAAGCATCGCGAGGATTCAATGGCGAATTCTGAATTAGTTTATGTGTATTGAGAAAATCTAATTCTTCTTTGTTCAATTTCTTAAGCAAATGATGGAATTCACAAGACCACATTTCAATAACTTCGTAGTTAAAGCTCCTTAAACGTTCAGTTTTAGCTTTTGTTCTTTCATACCTCTGATTTAGCGTATCTGTTATATTTTCGTGTAAAGGCTCGTCGCGTTGGTGTTTCAAGCAAAGAGGATGACCATGAAAGTAGCATCCATGGAACTCAAAAATTTGTTTTGTTTCCATACAAAAGCCATCTACTTTTACCCCATTGATAATTTCTTCTTTCCCTTTGTATGCATGTTTGATGTCAATCTTTCTCATTTTTTCTTCTCAAATCATCCACTGAATTGCTTGGGTAGATTGATTATCTACACACCTGTACCCATTCTTAGGTATCAATCCGATCGTGTTTGGGTTTAGAAAATTTCTTCTAAATAGAAGATTACATGCTGATGCAATAGTAATCGCTTCTAAAAATGGTTCTACATTGCTTTGACTAAGAAATAATTTTCGAAATTTTAAGCAAGCACCTGTTAATATCTAAACGTCGCTCTTACAATATTCCACTATTTCTTGTTGCATCTCAAAATTATCATTTTTATGTTGCGATTTCCATTGCAAGAAGTTATCTCGTTCATCGGTTGTCATAGTATCAGGGGAATAAAACTCCAATGGTGGTAGTTTCCCACCGTATTTTTCGTTTTCTTTTGTATTAAATAAATACGGGAAATAACCCTTTTTAAGATCAGAAGCTAAATCAAAGGCTTTCGGGAGTTTTGATAAGGCCATTGGAAAATAATTAAACGAATCGATGAATTTTACGTTACTTAGATACATTGCCAATATTTTTGTCCCTCGCATGATTAGTTCAGGGCTTAATTGTGTTTCTTTTTGATGAAGTAAGTGTTGTAGAAGTTTTGATATGACCATATCTCCTTTCAGCGTGTTTATTGATTTCTTACAAACTTGACAAAAATACAAGTTTTCATTATCAATACAGTGATCACATTTGTGTTGAAACACGCACAAATTTGGTTCGTTGTTTTATTGTCTCCTCCTGCTCATCTTTTCTCCCAATTACTTTTTCTTGACGACACTCAAGATCATACAAAATATACAATATATTTTTAAGGTTAGGTTCTTTGATGTTGGGGAGAATGTAGCACAAATGATCTTTTGGCACATGATTTTTGCAATGCTTACAAAAGAACTCTTCACAAACATGATCACGCTTAGCTCCATAGCATTTAAGACATAAGTCACATCTCTTTATTTGGTCACAAACCGAAACACTTTGTGATGACCCTGACATTTTTTGGTTATCAAAGCAATTACTTCCTTTAAAACCTCGATTGCAATCCGAACATATAATTTGATTTACTGTTTCTAGACATATTGGCAAATGTTGGCATTGAGAACACCGTTTGTTACAACTATGATGGTGACTTCTACTATTGTACGGTGTGTGACAGTTTTCACAGTAGTAAACACAGCAAAACGCAGCGGTTAAGGAAGTTATCACGCTGAAATGGTTTTTAAAGTATATGAGGTTTATTCTTTTTTCGCTGTCAAATCCTTCATAAATGATTTTTCTCCGTATTCATATACTGTTATTTTATAATCTTTTAAATGGTTTTGAAAACCTTTTAACTCCTCTATCCCACAACCATTTGACGGTATTTCTATCTGCGTTTCATTAATCAGTTGCGTCGCCCGTTGTGTCTGAACTTTTCCAACGTCTCTTCTTATTTTGTTGAAATTTATTTCTTTGTCAACATACGCCTTTGCAACAATCAAAGCGCGAGGAAGACATAAATTGTCTTTATTGTTTATATATATTAGGCCTCTGCGCTTGATGCACTATTCGTCAAAGGAGTTATACATCTTTGTTGTTTTTCTTACCACACCTTTTCCAACTGGCATCTGTACTGAAGTCACCGATAAACAAAAATTATCTGTACTCACCCCTTCGGAATTACTTTGAAATATTTTGCTAATCATCTCCCATATATTAAGGAAGGTCAGCTCCGAGCAATTTTTGAAATTAATCCATCCGTTGCCATGGTCATGAGAAAAACTTTTTCCACTGAATGTTACTCCCACTTTATCGTTAGGGTTAAGATCTTTCATGGCTAATTTCAGAATGTTTTCTATAGCATTTTTAATCCATGGAGTGGGTTCTTCATAAGCCGCAACAGGATTGATTAAAAACTCAATTTTTCGTCCTTTCAAATTGAATCTCTTGACCATAGTCTTAAAATCAGTCAATATCCTAAAACGCTGTAAGTCAAATCAAAAGAAAAACACATTTTTTATTTTTCATTGAATTTTTTTTATTTTTCATTGAAATTTTGTATTTATATTAAATTTACATATATTGTTGTGAATTTAATAAATTGTTTTCACTATCAAAAAATAGTGTGGGGACAAGGTTTACCTCTTCCCTGACATGCTCCTGCTTTCTCGATTTTATGGCCGGAAGTTGTTGCAATTGCTGTGGTTGTTGTTGCTGTTGTTGTTGCTGTGGCTGTTGTTGCTGTTGTTGCTGTTGCTGTGGCTGTTGTTGCTATTGCTGTTGCTGATGCTGATGCTGATGCTGATGCTGATGTTGATGCTGTTGCTGTTGTTGTTGTTGTTGTTGTTGTTGTTGTTGTTGGTCTTCTTTTAAGTGGAAGTCCACATGGTAAGATAAATCACCATATGGCTCCACTACCTCAGCATTTCTTCAGATTTTGAACATCATCATTGTCCAACTGAGCGGTGCACCTTTTCGGAAGGAAGACCATACAGTTTTCCAGTTCAAGCAATATCCGCTCCCTGAACTGAGTACTCATCCTCTTTGAGGAAACGATTGGAAGTTTTTTTTTTTGAATAATTTTTGATAAGCTTAACAAAGGCTTTTCTTTTTTTGTCATTTTGACAGAATTTTTATTTTTTTGCAGAAAAGACATTTTCTTTGTGTTTTTTGTTGAAGCTTTTAATAAAACTGAATACAGAAAACTAAGGAACACAACCTTTTATACCCCCAAAAAAGAAATCATACATAGAATGAGTTTACCACAATAATGTTGATAAGTATAAAAACCATTCTAATACTTTATCTCCCTTCGTTTTCAAATAAATTGATAAACATAACAAACGTGCAAGTTCATTATATTATCTCAAAACCACAAATTTCTTCGTTTATTCAAAATATTTTTAAAATGGATGTTTCGGTCTTACATTCAATTTTTTTTTTTAATTTTAAAACTGACAAAACTTCCAATCATATCATTTATAAAAAAAAAAAAAAAAGTTCAGGTGTTGGTGTTGTAGCAAGTTGAAAGGTATCTGAATAAAATAATATATCCGCAAATCTTATCTCTTCCCATGTCGCTTCACATATGCAAAACGTTTCGTTGTTATTACAGTGCAATTATAACTAATTATTCATAATTGATTGAACTTTCTCAACTCATGCTATACTTTGTCATTGCAATATTGGAAATTTTTCATTCTCAACCCTCTCTTTAATTTTAAAATTCGATTTGTCTTCTAACCGACAATTTCATTAACACACATTATACAATAATTCAAATGTTCTTATCATCTTCTACCCATTCGAAAATTTAAATCTTATTTCACCATTGCTTTGCCATTGCCTTTATAAAAATTCGTTACAAATATATATTCAAACTATAGCCGAAAACGTTAACCACAACTATTTAAAATTTATTATTATAACCTCTCACCCCTAAATTTTTTAAATTCTCAACTCCCCTTAATCTTTTTAAAATTCAATTTATCTTCTAACCGACTCTCTCATTACTACACATCATGGGACATTTAAACATTTGTTATCATCTATCTAAGCGCCACAATAATGACAAACACATATATATATTCAAACTATAACCGAAAACGTTAACCCCAACTATTTTTAAAATGTATTCTTATCACCTCTTTACAATAATTCAAATGTTCTTATCATCTTCTACCCATTCGAAAATTTAAATCTTATACATCATGGTACATTTAAACATTTCTTATCATCTATCCAAGCGCCACAATAACGACAAACACATATACATTGTAGGAGTACTTTAAACTTATCATAATCTTTAAATCTAGTTTTTAATTATTTTTGTTTTGACGAATAAAATTATTTAATAAATTCATTCGAAATAAAAGATTCAAAATAAAAACATCATAAATATTTTGTTAAGAAGAAATTTGGTTTAAAGAGCCTATAACTTCAGAAGTGGGATTCAAGACTACCTATTACTGCAATTTTTATTTAACAAATATAAAATAAAAAATGAATAAAACAGATATACAAAATTGGTTAACCGAACACGACATTCCTTTTTCGAGTTCAGCTTCCTTAATACAATTAAAGAAATTATATCTATAGTGAAAAAAGGAATGAACTGGATCTAAATGATGAAGATAATGATGACAATTTTAATGACGCCGGAAATGAACCGCTCAACCCGCAACAAGAAGAAATTAATCTTGATGCAGAGATTAGAATCTTAGAAAAACGACAACGTATACAAAAATTGCAGCGAGAGTTAACCATAAATTCTGTAGTCAGCTGTCCAAATTTTGAAGATGTTCAACACTTAATGAATCCGTTTGACGAAACTTATGATGGCTATAAGTGGCTTAAAGATTTTGAACGTGTTTGTGATTCATTGAGTGCGGATGATGTTTTTCGCTTAAGGTCAGTCCGACGTTTAATGAAAATGAACTCTGCTGCTGAATTGTTTTTGCGAGTAGATAATTCTACGAATTTTTCCAATTTTCGACAAAATTTTTTATCGAATTTTGGTCGAAAGCACACCATATCTGAAGTAATCAACGAACTCCGAAAAACAACATATTGCTCATCCAAACTTTCAATTATTGGATATATCCTGAAAATGCAAGAACTTGCTGGTCAAGCGAACATGGATGAAAAAGAAGTTATTTAATTTATAATTGCCGGCTTTGAAGATGATTCAGTGGACATTGCTGTTTTGTATCCAGCTAATGACCTTCAACAACTCAAGGAATTGTCACATCGTTATGGTCAATTACGAAGTCAACGGAATTTTAGAACTCAGAAAAGAAATCCATCGTTTTCGTTTTCATTAAATAAGAATGACGACATTAAAAAACAAAAGTGTTTTAATTGTTGACAAATAGGACACTTTTCAAGTTCGTGTCCAAATCCAAAGCGAGAAAAAGGTTCCTGTTTCCGTTGTGGTTCAAAAGAACACATTTTGAATAATTGCACGAAGAAATCAAATCCTCAAGTTGCATTAGTGGACCAATTTGAAAAGAATAATATTAGTTTTAAGACAAGCAATTCACATGATGAACATTTCCAAGAGATTAACCATGTAAGTGTTGCCTTTTTTAATAATGATTCCATATATCGATGTAATACTTTTATTTCTTAATTTGATTCCGGTAGTCCGATTAGTTTGATACGAAAATCTGCTGTTCCTAAATTGTTGATTAATCAATGGATTAAAGATTCTGGCTATAAGGGCTTAGGAGATTTTAAACTATGCACTTTTGGAAAAATCGAAATTCAAATTACATTTCGCAAATTAACTCGTACTATTTTTGTTTTTGTTGTTCCTGATTTGATTATTCCATATACTGTTTTATTAGGTCGTGATTTTTTAAATGCATTTAATATAAAATTTATGATAATTAATGTAAATTCAAGTGAAATTTTAAAAACAAAAATAAAGATTTTGGATGCAAATGAAATAAAAATATCAAATGAAGTGTTACATTTTCAAATTCATTTCCACTTGTGATCGGTGCCTAAATCCTGAAATTGATACGAGAGAGATAACTTCTTCTTTGTTACATATTGATCATTCGGTACCAGATATTTTTGCAATAAATATGAATTCTGAGTCTGCTGACGCATTTGATGTAAATTCTAAATTAGATGAGGTTCGTCGCGAAGAAATTTTAAAAATCATTGAAACCGAATATCTAGATCTTTCAAATATTCCAATTATTGAACAAAATTATGACATGAAAATTCACCTCACTTCCGATGTACCAATAAGTTCACCACCCCGAAGGCTTTCATATGGTGATCGCAAAGTAGTAAAAGAAATGGTTGGAGAACTTTTAAAAAATAAACAAATACGACCCAGCAATTCCCCTTATGCATTCCCAATTGTCTTAGTTTCCAAAAAATCAGGTGAAAAACGAATGTGTGTTGACTATAGACCTTTGAATAAAATCATGGTACGAGATAGTTATCCACTTCCTCTTATAGATGACTCATTGGAGCGATTAGAAGGTAAAGCATTTTTTACAACATTAGATCTAAAAAATGGATTTCATCATGTAAAAATGTCTGAAAACTCCATTCCATATACAGCATTTGTTACTCCAGATGGACAGTACGAATATTTGCGAATGCCCTTTGGATTAAAAAATGACCCTGCTGTATTTCAACGGTTCATTAATCATATATTGCGAACATTTATAGATGAGGGGGACGTTGTTGTCTACATGGACGATATAACAATCGCAACCCAAACTATTAATGAACACATGGACGTACTCAAAAAAGTTCTAAGAAAACTTGCCCAGTTTCGACTTGAACTTAAATTTAAAAAATGCAAATTTTGCTACAATGAAATAGATTTTTTGGGATTTTCTATTAGTCAAAAAGGAATTCGTCCCAATAACGGACATATTGAAAATATAAAACATCTTGCAATACCAAAAACTTTAGATGAAGTTCAAAAATACTTGGGATTATTTTCGTATTTCCGAAGATTTGTTCCATCTTTTTCGAACATCGCTAAGCCACTTCAAAACCTTATTAAGCCAGGGACAAAATTTATTTTTGATGATGAATGTCGTTCAACATTTTTAAACTTAAGAGATAAATTAGCATCACCACCAGTTTTGGCATTATATAATCCGCAACGTGAAACAGAACTTCATTGCAATGCAAGTTCTGATGGCTTTGGTGGTATACTTTTACAAAAACAGAACGATAACAAATTTCATCCGATCGCTTATTTTTCTCAACGTACGACAAAGTCTGAATCTAAGTTTCATAGTTTTGAATTGGAAACATTAGCGATAATATACTCTTTACGAAAATTCCGTATTTACCTTGAGGGAATTCCATTCAAAATTATAACTGATTGCAACTCCCTTACTTTGACTTTAAATCGAAAAAATTTAAATGCTAGAATAGCTCGTTGGGCACTTGAACTTGAAAACTTTAATTATACTATTCAACACCGAAGTGGACACTTGATGGGTCATGTTGATGCTTTAAGTCGCTATCCTTCTGTTTCTATTGAGTCATTAAAAACAAAAGAGGACATTATTTCGGTTATAAATCCAAAAGATATTGACATGCAGTTACAGATTACTCAAAACAGAGACGAAGATATTTTGAAAATACGCGAACGTTTAGAAAGAGAAGACGTTCCAAATTTTATTCTGAGTGATGGCCTTATTTTCCGAAAATTAGATAGTCAAAATTTATTGTTATATGTTCCAAGAGCAATGGAACAACAAATAATAAGATTAGTTCATGAAAAAAATGTGCCATTTAGGTGTAACAAAATGCCTCAATCAAATTAAATTGCATTATTGGTTCCCAAAAATGAAAGATAAGATCGAAAAATATATTCAAAATTGTATTCAGTGTCTAACAAATTCCTTGCCAGTACATTCATCTAATCGCACATTGCACCAAATTCCAAAAAAACCTATTCCATTTGATACAATTCATCTAGATCATTTTGGCCCTCTTCCGTCTGTTATTTCTAAAAGAAAACACATTTTGGTGATAGTGGATGCTTTTACGAAACATACAAAATTATACGCTGTAAATTCAACCAGTACCAAAGAGGTTTGTGCTTGTCTCGATAAATATTTTGAATATTTTAGCCGACCACGTCGTGTTATTAGTGATCGAGGTTCATCTTTTTCATCTCTTGAGTTTGCCTCATATTTGTTAGGTAATAATATAGAACATGTTAAGACAGCAACCGCTTCTCCCCAAGCGAATGGTCAAGTTGAGCGTGTTAATCGCATTTTGAAATCATTGTTGGCTAAGATTTCTGAACCTGTTCAACACTCCGACTGGTCTAAACTTTTAATCAAAGTAGAGTATGCCATTAATAACTCTATTCATTCCACAACAGCTGTGTCTCCATGTCAATTACTATATGGCATTAATCAACGTGGACGAGAAGTAGATACTCTTTCAGAACATCTAGATAGTAAACGATTTATAAAACCAGACTTAACCATATTACGAAAAACAGCATCCGATAACAATAGAACTAAGCCAGCAGAAAAATTCGGAGCATTATTTGAACACACACAAATTACACAAAAAGTTTTCGGTAGGAGAATTTGTCATGATCAGAAATATTGATACAAGTATTGGAACTAATAAAAAATTCATTGCTAAATTTCGTGGTCCGTATAAAATTCATAAAGTATTACCTAATGATCGGTATGTAATAAGAGATATTGAAAATTGTCAGTTTAGTCAAATTCCGTATGATGGTATAATTGAAGCCTCTCGTATCCGTTCTTGGGTTGACACACGTGATTCTCAAAATTGATTTAATTTCGGAAAGGTTATACTTACTAAATTGCTATAACTGTGTTTTTATTTCATTTAAAATTAATCTTTGTATTATTGTTTTATATAAATTAACTATTTCATGTTTCGGTTAAATTATATAATATTGTTATTGATCGGGTCGATCAAAATGGTCAGGATGGCCGAGTTGTAGGAGTACTTTAAACTTATCATAATCTTTAAATCTAGTTTTTAATTATTTTTGTTTTGACGAATAAAATTATTTAATAAATTCATTGGAAATAAAAGATTCAAAATAAAAACATCATAAATATTTTGTTAAGAAGAAATTTGGTTTGTAATTAAAGAGCCTATAACATATATATATTCAAACTATAACCGAAAACGTTAGGTAGGTAGGTAGGTAGAAATGGCGATCTCAGGGCAGACCTAGCCTGAGATCCAATTAGCGCTGTAGTGCGCCGTTTTGATACCAAAACTCGTTTGACCTGTGAAATAAAGGAGAAGATTTATAGCGATTAAGTTAGAGCCATTTTGTCGCATTGAGAAAAGAGATTAGGTCTCTAATCTTTGTCTCAGATAGCTCATTCAGTTCGTGAAAGAATGCTTTCCCAAAGCATTTCATTCTAGTGCTTGCCAAGGCAGGACATTTGCAGAGGAAATGGATTATCGTTTCACTTTCTCTTTGGTCGCAGCAACTACGGCAAAAAGTGTTGTAAGAGATACCCAACTTCTCTGCATGGACTCCAATGGGCCAGTGTCCGGTACAAACCGCAACAATCCTGGCTATGTCTTGCCTTGGCCTGCGTAGAAGATCGTTTGTACGGGTTTTATTATAGGTGGGCCATATCTTCCTAGATATAATGCAGTTGGGTAAATTGCTCCACCTTCGGTTTGATTCAGTTTGGTATATGGAAAAAATTTTACCCTTCATAGCACCAAGAGGAATGTTAACCATTTCCGCAAGAGAGCTATGAAGGGCCGATCCTTGCCTGGCTAACTCGTCAGCCCGTTCATTTCCCACGATACCACTATGGCCCGGAACCCAGATCAGGGTGACACCGAGGTTAATGTTCAGGCTCGCAAGCTCATTGCGACATTGCTGGACCAATTTAGATGAGGATGTAGCCGAGTTAATGGCTTTGATAGCTGCCTGACTGTCTGTGAAGATAGCCGCATTTCGGTTTTGGTTTGGGCTTTGTTTAAGTATTTTACATGCCTCCCTAATTGCCAGCATTTCAGCCTGAAAAACGCTAGCAAAGTCAGGAAGCCTAAAGGATTTAGCTACATTTAGGGACTCAGAAAAGATCCCAGAACCAACTCCGCACTCCATCTTTGAGCCGTCAGTAAAGATGGTTGTATCGAAACCTATCGACACGATGTCATCCTCCCAATCTTCTCTGGATGGGAAAAAGACCTTAAAACCCCTACTAAGGCTCAAAGTAGGAGTGCAGTAGTCAGTGTCTACCGAGATAATATCTGAGGGAATCAATTTCGCTGTGTTGCTGTGACCATAAGGTTTTGACAACCAGCTATTTGATTCCTTCAACCTAATAGCGCTGCAGGAAACTATGTATTTAATAAAAAGGTCGATTGGTAGAAGATCCATAATAACGTTTAAGGCGTCCGTTGGGCAAGTACGCATGGCCCCTGTGGTGCCCACGCAAGCTGTTCTCTGAACCTTCCTTAGCTTATCGATATTATAGGCTTTGCTAAGAGCAGGCCACCACACAATCGAACCATAAGTTAAGATTGGTCGTACTACGGCTGTGTACGTCCATAAAATCATCTTCGACTGAAGTCCCCACTTTTTGCCGAAAGTTTTGCTGCAGGCGTAGAAGGCAACACAGGCCTTCTTAACCCGCACTTCAATATTTCGTTTCCAGTTTAATTTAGGGTCGAGTATAACTCCCAAATATTTTGCACTGGAAGACAATGAAAGGATTTGACCGTTGAGTCGAGGTAGCGTGAAAGGCGGTACTTTAGTTTTGGTGGTAAAGAGCATCAGTCCAGTTTTACTTTGGTTAACTCCTAGACCACAACTAGTGGCCCAGATGCTAACTTTCTTCAAAGCTGACTCCGTGATTTCACTAATCACAGAGGTGTACTTTCCTGACACCAATAGCACCAAATCATCCGCATAGGCTACCGCCTTCACTCCACATCTCTCTAAATTAACGAGAATTGTATCCATGACCAGAAGCCACAGAAGAGGCGAAAGGACACCACCCTGGGGTGTTCCCCTACTTACGTGTTTTGTTGCGGTTGTATTGCCTAGAGTGGCTTGAATCTTCCTACCACTGAGCATGGAGATAATCCATTCTCGAATGAAGAATTCTACACCGAACTTCACGAGCGATTCTTCTATGGATTCGGTAAGGACGTTGTTAAACGCACCTTCTATGTCTAAGAAGGTGGCAAGAGTAAATTCTTTATAATGGATTGTTTTTTCTACAGTACGCACTACCTCATGGAGGGCAGTCTCCGTAGATTTGCCCTTAAGATAAGCATGCTGAGAGCTTTCGAGAGGTCTTCCATCTAGGATTTCTCTAATATGGTAATCAAGAATGCGCTCCAAGGTTTTAAGCACAAAAGATGTTAAGCTTATTGGTCTGAAATCCTTCGCGGATTCGTGACCACGCCTACCCACTTTCGGGATAAAAACTACCTTGACCTGTCTCCACGACATGGGCACATGTTTGAGAAGGAGGCATCCTTTGAAAATTAGTTCCAGCCATGGAGCTGCCACATCATGCAACTTTTGAAGCATAACTGGCAGTATGCCATCCATGCCTGGGGATTTATATGGAGAGAAAGTATTGATGGCCCACACAATATTTTCTCTGGTTATAACGGAATTGATTTGCTCCACATGAGCTACGTTTAGCTCTGTGGTTTCACGCGGTTCGGGGTTAACGCTCTCGCAACCCGGAAAGTGCGTCTTCATCAGTAGCTCAAGAGATTCGGCTGGAGAGGTTGTCCAGGTTCCATCAGGCTTTCTTAGAAATGAAGGATTACAATGTTCCTTCGATAAAACTTTGCTGAGCCTTGCGGAGTCCTTTATGTTTTCGATTGATTGACAGTAATCTCTCCAGCCTTGTCTTTTGGCTGATGACAGGGCTTTCTTATAAATTTTAAGAGAGTCTTTATACGGTTGGTAAAACTTATGTTTGTGGCAGATGTTGAAGATTGTCCTCGTCATTTTCCTAAGACTGGACAGTTCTTCATTCCACCAAGAAGGAAGGGTTTTACGGCTGTATTTAACTGGGCAAGAGACTCTAAAAGCTTTACTTAAAGAAGTTTCAAAGGTTTTCACCTTTGATTCAAGGTCTACTATCGATTCTGCAAGATTCGGTAAGTTGCTCAGTTTGGAATTAGCAATTTGACTGAATTTCTTCCAGTCAGTTCTTTTGGGATTTCTGTAAGGCGGAGGGTTTTTCGACTCGAAATTAATTTGAAAGAGAATCCATTTGTGATCCGAAAACGAATTCAAAGGGGAAACTCTCCAATTCTCCACTAATAAATTACGGTTGTTTACTAAAGTAACATCAAGCACATCCTCCCAACCATCATAATTTTCCGAGCTCGGAAAGACGAAAGTGGGAGTATTGCCTCTGTTACAAATGGTCATATTATGTGCAATAATAAAATCAAAAAGTGACTCACCTCGTTCGTTGATTTCAGAACTTCCCCAAAGGGTATGCCGAGCATTCGCGTCGCCTCCGATCAGAAGGTTTGCCTTATCAATCATAGCTTTGTTTATAATTTTGCGCACCTCCTCCGGAGGTGATGGTGCATTGTGGGCTGAGTAGAAAGAGGCCAGCAGCAAACCCCGTGTATTTTTATCTTCGAATCTGACAACTGTCAGATCAGGAGTGCTAAAGTTTGGACATAAAAAACCTTTTAAATGTTTCTTAGCTAAAATACAAGTTCTGGGATTACCTTGGTCTTGGTCTGCGGTTTTATAAAAGAGGTCGTATTGGTTGTCTTGGAGGCCCCGCACCTTGAGGCCGTTTATCCACGGTTCTTGGATAACGCCAATGTCGAAGTTTTCCTCCCTAAGGAAAACTCTCAGATTATCTGAAGCACACTTAGAGTGCTTCAGATTAATCTGGACGACCTTCAGCGCGTTTTTTAATTTTTATTTTTGGCTGCAGAGCTAGGGCCCGGCAACTCGCTGGGGACCTCGCCTCCGCTAACAACATCGTCAGCCTCGACGTTGTCATCAGCTTTGTCGGTGTCTGCTCCCTGACTCTGCAGAATTTTAATTTTGGCATTCCTTATGCCAAAACTAAGCTTATAATCGGCCTTTTCGAGAGCCCCTAGGCTTTCCTCGCTAATCCTCAGAAGGTAAGAGGCGCTGGTCTTCTGTGGTTCTTCTGCTTTAATCACAGCCCAGTCGTGCATGGGGACCAGCGGATTTTGCCTCTGAAGGCCGCGGATCAAATCCTGTCCGCTTGGCTTTATGCTCATGAGCGGCAACCAAATGCGAGCCTTCGGTTGTCTAGGGATGTCCTTAGCCGGGATAAGCTTGAGCTTCAAGCCCTCCCAGGCATTACTAACCTTAGCAATGCTTTCACTAAGGAAATCCCTAGAAAACCTGTCTGCACACTTAATTACCCTATACCCCCTGAGCATCTCGCCAGAGTCGAAACTAGGGTAGGGGCCCTCACTGTTTTTTATTGTGTATGAAAACACCATCTCAGAGAGCTTGCCCTCGATAGAGTTCCACACGTTCAGCAGACCTTTGCTGTTTGTGGAGAGCTCATCCACAACTGCTACTTGGAGGTCATCCCTGACAACCTCACTAAGAGTACGCAGTTGCGCTGCTCCAGAAGATGGTGCTTTCCCTGGCTTTGTCCGGCCGTCGAGCTTGCTCTTTTTCTGAGCCGGACAGATCTCTTCCTGAGATCTGTTTCGCTTAACGGCCATTTCTCGGCTGGCCAGAAGATTGTTGTATTCATCAACAACCTTCTGGTACTTTATTTTATCTTGGGCGTCCTTCTCATGAATCACTCCGGCCTCTTCATTCTTGGCAATCTTGGCAAGAATAAAAGAGGCCGTTTTGAAGCGGTTCTTGAGGAGAGCGCCTTCCGATGGCTTTTTTGTTCCTCGAGTTGCACTGCTACTAGAGGGTTTCGGATTGGTATGCGGTTTAGGAAGTGCAGGAGTGCTATGAATAGCACCGCCTATACTTCCTGTAGTTTTGGGTTGCTCACAAGCGCTGGAACTACCAGCGCTAAATGAGCTCCCCTTTACGGTCTCCTGGCTGGAGGCCAAGAGTTCATCCTCCAAGTCTGCGGATGGTTCTGTGTCAGTCAAGTCTAGTTCGTCCATTTTGTATGAGTTAATTGAATGTTGGTCCCACGAGTAGGTCGGAAAAAAAGAGGTCAGCCCCGGCAGAGCCGATATACCGGGGTAAGGCAGAAAAATAAGACGGACCCTGCCAAGGCATCCGAATGAGCTCGTTAGCGACTGGTTTGCCCTCCAGCCTTTCATTCTTCGGCACGGATTATGTAAAACGCTCACACCACCACTGAAATTAGGGACCTCGTATCTATGGTCAAATTGCAGTGCTAAAGCTTGCTACTATTAAGGAGTAGGAAACTTCAGCAATTCAACCTGACCTTAGCTGACCCCCATCTTGACAACGTACAAGACAACTGTGGTGATCATTACCGCCCGGCACCCACTAGGAGGGTTTGAAACGAGGATTTTTGCCGAACCGAAAACTTTTACCACAACTATTTAGAAATGTAGGTATTCTTATAACCTCTCTCACTCAAAACATAGTTTTGTCTCTTTCTTACGCCGAATTCCCAGTCTCATGCGACCCAGTACCTACTAATTTTCAATTTTTGGAGCTGACCCCACCACGACCCCTCTCTCATTTAGGGGCCATCTTCCATGAAGGGGTGTTAATAGTTTTACGTGATATTTTAAAAACAGTTATTTTTCGCCAAAAATACTAACATCATCTTGTGATCATTAAATTCTCTACAATTTGTGTTAATAAACTTTTTTATGTAAAACTAAAAATAAAAAAGTTATAATTCAATAAAAAAACAATTTGAAAGGATTTCTTTTAGTATTTCTGATTTTGGACTTTTTTCATTTTCATTTCAATGGTACAAAGTGTATAAACATCAATTGAAGAGAATTTAATAGTTAAAATCAATTAAATTATTATTAGTTTAATCCACAAAATGTGTTGTGCTTTTGTTATAAGCTTTGTGTATCCTAAACGTGGTCTTTCGTGGTAGGTGGAAGTACATGTTTCAGGTGTAAGAGTACATTTTTGACACATGATATTATTTGAATATTTCAGAATGCCTTGCGAAATTACGAAATAACAAATTTTTTATGATTTGGGTTTCGAAGATCAAAATAAAGCGGTTTTGACTCATTTTAGTCAAATAACTTTTTTCGAAGAGGCACTGAAGACACTAAAAGCTGCTTTAAGATTAATTTGTTTCAAGTTTAGTGAAATGTGGACAAAACTTGGCAGACACCGTGACCATTTCGGCAAAACTCATTCTTCGTGGCTTAATGAAACCCTTACTCTTCCACAAGAATTTTTAGATGAAATACCATCTTTGTGTGCTGTGAAAAAATAAAAAAAGTAAAAAGCCTGTTGGATTCCTATAGCTTTAAAGAAATTGGGATTGCCTACAAAAAAAATTAAGAATAATTGTAAAAAGAGATACTGCCATTGTAGTATTATCAACTTTTATCTACTTTTGTTTAACTTCAGGTACGAATTTAAAAAGATCGCTTTTAACAGATATGCTTGTCAACTGAAGAAGCGTTGGCTTTTATTGTGGATATCCCTCATATGATAAAATTAAGATGCTCATATGTTAAAAGAAAATGCTATCCTGATCACAAAAATGTGTCAGAATCGTCTGCCGTGTGTGATCTTCAGAGCTTGGTTGATCATAGTGTTAGACTCAAAAAGATGTATTTAACTGTGAGGAATTTAAAACAGGACTTAAGAAATTATAGTTGATTTTTAAGTGGGGATGTGACGGATTCAAATGCACTTTTGCCAGGAAGAGCTTAAGACCACAATTTGGCAAAATCCATCCCCCTCTTCAACAAGATACTGCCGCCCTATTAAACTTGTTTTTGCAAAGGAAACAACGGATTTGAAAAAAAGGGAATTGATCTAGTAGTAGAGCAAGTTAACAAATGATCACCTGTTGAAATTCACAAGGAAGATTTTCATATCGCAGTAACAATGGTAGAGGGTAAAGTGTGCACTGCTTTATCACCTGTAACTTCATCATCTCAAGCATGCTTCATATGCGGTACAAAGCCCTCCGAAATTAATAATAATATCAAGAAAATCTGAAAATCAGATGGGTTTGGGTTAAGTCCACTCCATTCTTGGATTCGTTCTATGGAGTGTATTCTTCATATAGTATACAGACTTGATGTAAAAGTTTGGCAAGTCAAAGAAAAAGAAAGTAAGGAAAAGTTTAAAGCCAGGAAAAAGGTAATACAAGATAGGTTTAAGAATGAAACTGGCTTACTAATTGATATGCCAACCCAACAATCTGGCAACACGAACGATGGCAATACGGCAAGAAGATTCTTCCAAGACGAATTTAAAACGGTTGAAATAAAAAGGGTTTCTCATTATTTTAGAAGCGCTAGCTTCTGGATTTTAAATCAATTTGGATGCGTTTGAATCATGTGCGTACAAGACCAGGACTTTATACCTGTTTAGAAAAGTATGGATGGAACTATATGCCAGTAAGCCTACATAAAATATTGTTTCATGGCAGACAAGTGGTTGCCTTATGCATTCTGCCGATTTGCCAACTCTCGTAGGAAGCGCAAGAAGCTAAGAACAAAGAAAACAGCAATTATCGTGAGCTATTTACGAGAAAAACTTTGCGATTGGACATAATAACGGATCTTTTAAATAGGCTATTGATAACATCGGATCCTTTTATAGCCAGTATAAGGCGCATTCCGAAAAGGAAAAAATGCAACTACAACTTTTAAAGTCTTTTTTGTAGAAATATATATATAGTTTATTTTAATTAAGATATATTAATAATTGTTGTTGAATTTCATTATTCACATATTTATAATTAGTTTTGCAAAAAAATTAATATCAAAATGTAAAACTTGTAACTGCTATTAATTTAATTCCGCTTAATGAGCGAATTCCCACTATATCAAAAAAAATCACTTACTGAATTTGTTTTTCGTATTTTGATGTTATTATATGTTAAACAAAACTAAGTTAAAGTCGATATCACTGCTGGTTCTTGAAATATATTGCCGACTCAAAAAGGTATCCCGAACGTACGGACCTACTGAGGTTTGAACGTGTTAGTATATATATAGTTCACTATTTGTATATATATACTTTTCTATAAAAACACTTGTGATATTAATTTTTATAGTTTTAATATCGAACAATATTGAAGTTCGATGTTTTTCAGTTTATTATTATTCGATCATATTTTCTTGAACAATAAACATCTTGTTTAATTTATGTTGAATTGAATTACTTTTTTATTTATAAATTGGACTTCCTGGAATAGCCGTTCTAATAGAACGTATGTAGACATAGACAAGACGTCTCTCTTAAAACCTTTGATTTAAATGCAAGGGACCTTGAGCATCCAATGAGAAGTTAAAGAGAACTAAATTAAATTATAACTAAAGGAGCAGCTTTACAAGATAATTCAAAAACACGAAGACTTTGTTCGAGGAAAATTAGTAGCAGAGGCTGAGCAGTCTGAGAGCAGAATAATTTACTCACAACTAAATCATAACCTTTGAAGCAATAATTACTTTGCAAACACATTCAGCTATAAATAAATATCGTTAATATTAAATGGCAGTCCATACAACGGAAATTTCCAGCAATGCTGTACCCTATGCAACATGAAAGCAAAAGAAGCTTCCATTTTATAAGCATTTGCCAGTGTTAGTGAAAAACAGTTTTACAATGCAAGAAACAATATAATTATTAAATGGTGTAAATTGGAAATTATTGTACTGTTTTTTAAATTAAATTTATAAGTATAGAAATCTTTTAATGACTGAATTTATTTAAACCAATTCATTTAAATTTTATTTTATAAACTAAAATCGCTTTATATACTTTGCCAACTGAGCTGACGGCTATGACAAAGCTTTATAAAATTCGTTATGTTTATTCAAACTGTATTAAAATAATTATAAATAAATGAATTACTTGCTACTAATACTACAACTAATAAGATCTAAAATCAAACCCGAATGCAAAAGGGGTAAGGATATAATTAAAATACATATGTATATTTGATATAAATGATATTATTATATTAAAATTATTTCTGGAAACCAATATAAAATTGGAACCTACCTTATCCTATAAAAGATTCGGTAAAATATTTAATTAAAAAGTTGAAATTTGAAAGCAATGTATAAACGAGACCATATTTTAAAAGTACGTGATTACTTTCTTCTAATATTTCCATTAGAGCATTAAATTATCCACAAAACCCACCATTAACTTGAAGTAGTAGCAGTAACTCTACCTACCCATCGATTTATGAAGTTTAACATTCAGTTCAAGTATAACAATCATCATATGAAATCTCATGATGACATGGCGTGTGTTTTTGATAAGTACCTACTTACTTACGCCTACGCACAATTTCCCTCACCACACAGTTTATATAAAGCAAACAACCTGCTGTTATCTGTTCAAATTTTTAATTGTCCTTGAAGACCAATTTATTTAAGGATCACATATTGTTTGCGGTTCATTTAGACATCCAGATCTTTGAGTCCTCGAGTAATAAAAATGAAGAACGAACGATAAAAAAAGTGATTTGTCTCCTTTTAAAGTCGTCCTCTATGGGTTGGGTTAACTCTCAACTCTCTGCTATTACTTCCACGTGTAAGGTTATAGATAAACATGAACGACATCCTTTATAAAAGGCATTTCTATAGGTTTAATGATTTGGGGGTTGACAAAATCTGGATTAAAATTGCTTCTTTTATTATAATGATTTTGGTTTTGTCACAAGCACAACTCTCTCTCAAGGATACTATACGACATACCTAATGTACCGAGAGTATAAATGTTCATACGATGAAATGATAGACATCAACAAATTTAAGATTATTATAAAAGGTACCAATATATAACTTTGACCTAAACACAAAATTTAGAAATGCTTTTTTAATACTCTGTCTTTGGGTGATAGCAAATTGAGGAAATAAAAAGTTGAGAAAATAAAAATGCTGAGTTTTATTTTTGTTTGATGTTATTATTAAAACTTATGTTATTATTAAACTTTTTTGAACCAATCAACCTTTTTTCTTCTCAGGGGTTTTGGCTTTTTTTTTTATTAAATTTCAGTAATTCAGAAATTCTCACAGTCTAGACACTGATGCTGTCTCTTGATGACAATGTGATAATATGTCGTTAGGTGCCTCGGGACTCGTTGCGTCGCATCGCATCGCAACAATAGCAAGTCTGTGAGAATAGCAACTTTGTATATACGAAAAACAAACAAACAAACAGGCATAACATTGTGTAGATGGCCTGGTTATCTATATTTTAAAAGATAATTGGCAAACCGAAGATAATATATTTCAAAAGTCGATATAATTTCTTTTTCTTAAGCAATCGTATAGCTTTGGTACTGCTTTTAGGTCACTAAAGAACCAAAAATAGGTTCCAAATGCGCTTCACATCCTTTCAACAACATAATTATTCATTTTTATTTTGGAAGTAAATAATGTCCTAAAATAAATGGAAGGTTTTAATTTAATATTTTGACTTTGAAGTTAAAGTAAGGGTGCTGTGAAATAAAGCCAAGTGAAATAAAAGGCCAAATTTCAAAAATTGCAAAGAGTACCTAATATAGCCAATTCCAAACTGATGTTGGTCCTATTACACTTAAACAAAGTGAAATAAAGCAAAATTAGTTTTATTTCACTTTCAACAGTACTGTTTGCCATAAATGCAAAGTATCTTTGTATTTACTCAACTTTGCACCTACCTCAAAGCATGTGCCCCTACATACCTCACCGTGAATATAAGTTGGTCTTATTTCTCAAAATAATTTAGCATTATTTCACTTCGTCAAAGTGCAATATGACGAACTACTGAAAATTGGTCATATAAAGTGCAATACGGACAATTTTTGAAAGTTGATCTTTTATAACTTGGCCTTATTTCACGGCACCAAAATTAAGATGTTCGAAAGGCACCAAAAATAGATATTGTTTGATCTTAGGCAATCAGTAATGGTTTCTCAGCAATGAATGAACTACCTTAAAAGTAAACGTACTATTTTTAGTGGGTTTTTGTGGCAGAAGTTTAAGAGATTCTCCTTCTGCTCATAAAAAAATAAATAAATTGGGTGGAGCAACAATCCGTTGAGAACTAGGGCCTTACAACTCTCAACCATTCCTGTGTGTGAGTACTGTTATCAGGGAGGGGGGGGACCTACAGTTTTAAGCCGAATCCAAACGGCTTATTTGAGAAAGCACTTTTCATGACAAGAATTACTCTTGGGGAAATTGTCAATTCCTCGCCAGAGGCAGTACCCGTGAAAAAACTTTAGATGGCATAGGCAGGGATCGAACCCAAGACCTCTGGTATGACAGTACAACGCACTGACCATCATGCCACGGGTACTACTACAGTACTACCCTGTTCATAAAAAACCCTTCTTATTAGATGTTTTTGAAGACACTCTTGATTATTGTTAATACAATTTTGACAAATATTCAAATTTGCATAAGGACTAAACCATTAAAAACAACACAAATATTTTAATTTGTTTCATATTTATATAGTTCGCGATTTAGTAAGTTTCCTAATTGCGTATTCTCGGAGAGTTTATCACAATTGGCCGTTAGACTTTTTATTTGAGGCCACGTGAAATATAAGCACTTAATGTATAATAACGAACAGACCTTGTAACTACACATTTAAAGTGATATTTCAAAACTATTTTCTACAACATTTCCTTCACTGTTATAACATTTTTTTATATATTTTACCAATCAATTAATATATTGTAATATTTGGCTTGATCCGACAATTAAAACTTATTCACACTTGTAAATAAAACACAAATTTACTTTATTTAAATCGATCCAAACTTATTTATTCAACACTTTCAATTATTACTTTTCAAACACAGTCTTTACTTTCAATTATTACTTTTCAAACACAGTCTTCACTTTATCGCAGCTCACAACCAATAATGAACCGCTTCGCTTCCGAGCGCCTATTTATATACCTCAAATCGGTTCGAGAACCTACTAGGTTCTTGTTGGCGTTGGCGCTGAATGTTCTCGATGCTTAACGAAGCGAGTTCTCCTCTTAATCACTAGATTTTGTCCTTTATTCTAAATATTCTACACAAGTGTTTACTACTACAAATAAAACGGTTGACATTACAATATTATACTTAACTGACTTCAAAATTCCAAGAGTTTGAAATTAGTACAAAAATATTCAAATCCGGAACGCTCGTTTTTTGGTGAAACTTGCAATTTGTGAGTAACGAAGTTTGCTCATGAGGCCGACGATACGGAACATTAAAGCCATGACGCTTTCCACTGTTAATGCATACCTCCCTCTAACAAATAATTAGGTTAGGTTAGATTAAAGTCTGTCCGTAATGAAGTGGGACACTCTTGGGCCAGTTTAATTGCCCATTGTGATACCACATGAATCTTTAGGCTTTCTCCTAAGCTCAATGAAACCAGTTTGAGTCTCTTATGAAACGTGAGAGGCTGATTATGCTAATATGATTTAGATCGTTTTAGAAGAATTCTCCTAGGTAATTCTTGCGTTTTTGAGCTAGAGCAGGGCATGTACAGAGGGTGCAAAGAACTGTTTAATCCTCTTCCTTCCTCAGCTTTTGTAAGTCATTAGAAAATACGCCTAGCCTCGTGGCGTGCTTTCCTTTTAGACAGTGCCCATTTATGACACCGATTATCGAGATTATATGCTTAGAGATAGCAATCACCTTGAGCGTTTTAAATCTAATGAAGGTTATATGTTTTCCGTGACCTGACACGTGGTCTATGTTATTCTTCGGTTATGTGTGGGTTAATACCCAGTTTATACAGATCAGCCCGAAATAATAGTTTGTCTAAGGCATTTTGTAAGAGTTCTCTTAGGGTGTTAAGATTCTTTTTTGAAACCGCTATAGTAACGTCATCCACATAGGCAATCACTCCGAAACAATCTGAATCCAGACTTGTCAGTTAGGATTTCATTTACCACCAGGTTCAAGAGTAGAGGGGATAGAACACCACCTTGCGGTGCCTCTCTGTTAACGAATCTTCTAGCAGAAGAGTAACCCAGTTTTGAGTTAAATATTCTGCTAGTCAGCATTAAATGAATTAACTCCCCAAGCGAACTCTCTACGTTCAGAGATGTTAGTGCAGATGTGATTGCAGATGTCTCCACGTTTGGTAAAAGCCCCGTTGATATCAAGGAAAGCAAATATTATGAACTCTTTTTGATGGATGGAGTATTCGATGTTGCGTATTAATGTGTGTAACGCCTTTTTCACCAATTTGTCTTACAGTTGGGACATACACAAAAATGTTGTATCAATGCTTGCCCTTAAATGGATGTCAATCAATCTTTCTAAGGTCGTAGACTTGTAAATAGATCTTTAGAAATACACTGATTTTTTCGTATACCATTTTCCGTAAGCAATTTAACCTTAATACTTGGGGTTGTAGGAATGCCTATTAGTTTTTCCGGTATTATGAAGTTCAAATTTGAACTTGCGCTAAATATAAATCAAAAGAAAATTTTGACTGACACAAATGCTATGATCACAATTTTTTACAGCTGTTTTTACAAACTTATTTAAAAAAATTAGTTTATTCGGATATACAATTAGCCGGAAATTAATGTTTACGCCGCTGTGACCATTTTGGAAACATTTGTTAACTTCTGAAACTTTTATAGATATGTTTTGTCAACGCAAGGAGATTGCAATGACGACAGTAAATACAACCCTTGTTGATCATATCAAGTATGGGATACACATACAAGTGTTAAACTTTGTGATCTAGTTGCAGACAATTAAAATATTGTACTTAGTTGTAAATGCAGACAAAATTTACTCAACCAATCAAAGAGGAAGACCCAAGAAATATTTAGACAATGGTAGGTACTATTACAGCTGATTATTTGTGTACAATACAAATCCAGACCTGTAAAATTCAGGAGTGGTTACCATATGGAAAGTCTTGCAAGATTTAAGAAGAAATCAGCACAAACATTGATTAGAAGAATTGTCTACGGTAAAGAGGTCTACGCAAATGGAGGATACCACAAAGTTTAAAGAAACACAGTTTTCTATTTTATTTGTTTGAAAATCAAGAAAAATTAAAGTTGTGCACCTTTTTCCAAAAACGCACTACATTTCTTTAAGTATTTATTTTTTAATATTATAAGATTAAGACTTTAACCGATTTACTGGCCACCAAACATGCAACAGCTTTCATACAAAAATTCTAAGAAAAGAGAACTTTGACAACACAGAAGACCTGTCATATACCAAACAAAGCTATTTCCAAGAAAATAATGTTGATAACCATTTTGCTGAATAAAATTCTCAGTAAGCTTAAGTAGTTATGTAAGTATAATTTGTTTTACTCACATATCAATCTACCTGCATCATCATCACTAACTTAACCTTTTAATGCAACTTATTATCATTTAGTGAAGTTTGTATTGGGTATTTTTTAAGAGCTTATGAACGTTAAATAATAATAATAATAATATTTTCGTGGAATTAATTTTGAAATGTGATTCTAGGAACCTATTTTCGTCACAGTCAATGTTGTCGGTTTGTTGGAATAAGCCAAATATTTAAAATAACCCCATAAAAAGTAATCGAGAGGCTTTAAGTCGCATGAACGAAACTGTCGAAAATTAATAAGGTAAAAAGAAATCACCTACAAGAAGTCTCAACTTCAATACATTTTCGCAAAGAAATAACATTATATTTTGAGGACACATTATTTGAGAACTTAAACAAGTAAAATGTACTCAAATGTAAATTGAGATTTATATAAAAATAAACAAAATTATTCCATAAAGAGGCAGAATATGCTCCTTCGCATAATATCATCCTCATTATCGCAAAATAAGTCTTATTTCTATACAATTTAGTCTTTTTCCATTTCTTAATAACTGCTCACCAATATCTTGCTAAAAGTCCTATAGAAGATGTCGATATATGAAAATGTAACATTTATAAGGGTATTTCAATTTTATGGCCCATTATTTGTTCAATGATTTTCTGAATCCGATTAAATTCCATACGTTTTCATTGATTCTGATGAGCTTATCGAACTCAGGTAAGGTGCCTAAGTAAATTTTTCTCCTTATCCTCTCTCCCTATTTCTTCCGACTTGGTGAAAAGTTCAGAATATACTCAATTTACCTTGAATTTAGTGAAATATAAACCACAAAGCTTCATAAAATATAGGTAAGGTATTTCTCCTTATAAAATAAGTCGGAACTAAATATATATTTACCACTATATCTAGCTCAAGCTTCTATACAAAATACATATACATATTTTATGATGGTAATGCAGTCAAGCATATTTTATGATCCTATCTCCTAACCAACCGGAAATTACTTCACGATTGCTATAATTGCTATGATGCTTATGATATTCAGCATTATTTTAACCCACAAGAATATGCTTTACCTCCTACATAAGAAATAACATTGGTTAAAGCCTATCGAAGAGTTCGAAGGAAGCCAATCTAATTACGTGTTTCCCTCTGTCTATTATAGAGATGTGTAGGTATGTTAAGAAATCAAGGTGAATTTCAGTAGATGTTCTGCAATACTATAGTACTAGCGACCCGTGTCGCTGCCCGGCTTCGCACGGGTAGACATAAATATGTAGGTACAGATATTTAAATTATAAGCATGCTAAATAAAACGACCATGAATAACTAAATTAGAAAACATTTTTTTGTCCTATCATTAATACTCTTGGCAGCGTATGCCATGAAAGACATTTTATGGCTAATTTTTGTACACCTTCGGTTGGTTTTAATAGTAATTTCTAAAGATTTCTATAGTAATCTAGTTCTAAATATAGCCTATGTTACTCAGTGATAATGTAGCTTTCTAATGAAAAAATAATTATTAAAATCGGTCCAGCACTTTTTGAGTTTATTCGTTACATACAAAAATACAAAAATACAAATCCTCTTTATAATATTATATAGATAGTGTAGATAAAGGAATAATAAGATTTTTGGATTTAGAGTTTTCTATAATAATTATAGCAAATTCTAAACAACTTTTCACCTTTTAAAAACACATTCAAACTAAATGAAGTACCTATCACAAGCAAATTATATTTTATTTTAAGAACAGGCTTCAATATTTTGATCGATATTGAATCTGTCACTTATTCAATATCCATACAAATATTTATTGACTATTTAAGGTGATTCACCACAATTTTTAAATTTATCAAAAATATAACTTGTATAATTCACCTTATCAAAGAAATCTGGATTATGTACGTTATATCTATCAAAATACCTTACAAGTTTAACAGTGAACCTTGACATAAGACTGGCTGGCCTTAAGTGTTGTTAACATGTGTTTTCTAGACTTAATTGACCTTCAAAAATAAAATACACACTTAAGCATCTGTGATTCCGAATTATTTGTTGTCAAAGCATATTGAAATATTTATATTTCATTCACTTAAAGAAGTCTTTAAAATATTAAATTCTCTTTGTTTTGCTTTATTTTGTATGAATTTTAATATATGTATTTTAAAAAAAAGTTATAGGATTTGTCTTAAAGATGGTCGTTTTAAAGAAAGATTAGATAATCTTGAAGGGTTCAGTCTTGTAAAACACATGCTTCGTTTTCATTACTTTCGAAATTTTTGTTGTCATTACTCATTAGTCATTATTATTAAAACCAAATTGTAAAAATTAAGTCATTTTTAACATTTTTAGTAAATGTAAATATAAAATGTTCATTTTCTGAAAGATAAAACCAGAAATAAAGGGGGGTTAAATATTAAGGGCCGATGTTGAATGTGGTCCACAAATAAACGTCAATTTTTGCATGCATTTTATTTGACGTTTCTTAATTTCAGACGAATTCAATTTGAACCATGGAAAAATATACAATCGAGCAGCGCATTAAAATCAAATAAAAAAGCATACCGTGCACTTCGTAATTTTGTCGGTCCAAATCTGCGTACAATCGGAAAAATCGTGCAAAAATTTTAACAAACCGGGTCTGTAGGGGGTGTAAATACACCTCGTACTGCAGACGGCTGATGTTTGAGAAAGTGTGGCTGAAAGGCCGTTCACCTCAACTCGTTGTCGTGCCCAACAATTGCACCTCTCACGCTCGTCGCTGAAGAACATTATGCAAAAAGACTTGTATTTACACGCTTACAAGGTGCAATTGACTCAAGAACTAAATCCTTTTGACCATTTTAAGCATCTTCAATGGTCAGAATGATGAATGACGCGAGAAATGGCAACAATGGATGATCAATTTTCGAAGAAAAGCATCTTCAGTGATGAGGATTATTTTCAACTCAGTGGATTTGTCAATAACACCAGAATTGCCGAATTCGGGCGAATGATAATCTAATGGCTCGCGTACACTTAATCCGTCATCAGCCGAATTTCGCTCGGGCGTTGTCGGCCGAACACGGCCGATCGAACCATTTACGATATTTTGTTCCATACGTAATTGAACCTTATCAATATTATCATAATCAAAAGAAATGACAATAATTTCTTATATATTCTTAAAAAATGTGTGTTTAATTCATAATCAACATCCGTCCTTTAAATTTAAGCGGCCTTTATTTAAAATAAATAGAGGCTAACCTAACATAGGGAAATTTTGACATTGTCTTAACATTTTAAGGTCTCTACAATTTAAATCAAAGGTTTTAATAGAGATTTTAGTGTTGGCGTGTGTACTTACGTTCCAATGTCTTGTATTGTTTTCAATCTCGGATATCTGAGTTTCGTCTCAGTCTAGGTCTCTCATATTTCTCATCAGTTGTTTCATCGGTAGTCTCTTCTCGTTTCGGTTATATCTATTTTTAACTTCCCATAGGAAGTTATTATAATTGGTCCGATTTGTCGAATTGAAAATTTTAACATTTCTTAACGTTTCAAGGTCAATAGAGTCGAAATAAAAGATTTTTAGAGAGATGCCTTTGCGTGCGTGTGTACGTACGTTCGTACGATCTCGAAGTTTTTTTCTTCGTCCATGTCCAGTGTTGTGCCATGTAGACTATAAATGTAGACTACATGATTGTCTACATGTAGACAATTCAATGTAGACAATTCACAATTGTCGACATAAATTTGTCGACAATGTAGACAATTTACAAAAACCATCATAATTCATAATTTATCCTACTAAAATGTACCTACCTATCAAACCAAAAACAAAAAAGTTAAAAAAAATACAAAAAGAAAAAGATGTGTGTAACAACAAGATAGTCGTAAAAAATCATTTGTTCTAAATCTAAACGCGTACCTTTCTTTGTTTATAAAGTTATCGAAAAACTTTTGAATTATGTTGGATATTTGAAATGTTAACCAAAAACCAAACCTTCTTACTTCACTTTTTTACTGGTCAGGTTTTAAAAAGGTCGTCATCCAACGTCAAAGTACCTTAGTAGGTACCACTCGCCCTGAATGGAAAATGTCCAGTTTTCATTTCGTACCTTTATACTACATACATATGTATATGAACTTCATATCATATCACTCTACAAAATTTGAATTTTCTACAGGACACGGAAGTGCTTCACAATTCATAACGATTCCAATAAAGTTGGCGGATACCACGCCCGCCCGGAAGACCTTAAATATTCGATTTTTTTTTGTAGATAAATGCACTTATACCTACCATTCTACCGTTTTTATTTCATAATCCTACAGAAGTCTCTTTTTAAATTAAAAAGGGAATAAGTTCCAAAGTTTCCTAATATTAAATCTTGATGGAAAATGTCATCTCTGTAAGAAGACGAATCTGTTAAGTCCAAGAAATCCATTTAGCTAACAGAAATAGCTTGAAGTGGTTTTAAAAAGCATTAGTTGGAATAGGGAAATAATTCCCGGTTTTATTTTCTTCTTCCAACTTATGCTTTTTAAAATTACCTACATTTTTGTTTTCAAAGTCGTTTCTATTTCTTTCGTAGATTTAACAGATGCAGTTACGTAAGTATAAAATTTGATATATTTCTTTATTAATTTTATCTATTTTTTATAGTTGAGAGGAGTCAAATATAGAAGTTTTTCAATTTTTTTGCGTTTTCCTAAAAGTAAGGTCAGTCAGATGGTTAAATTAATTTCTTCCAACTTACTGGTGATTTAATTGATAACGATTTTAAGAAAGTGGGTGGATGCCACGCAACAACATTTCATTTTGTACCTTTCTATTCACTTTAAGATTTACAGCTCTACCAAATTTGAATATTCTGCAGCAATCGGAATAGCCTCATATAATTCTAATTCATAAATCATAATTCTATGAAAGTTTTCACCACAAGACGTACCGTTGTAAGAAATTATATGTTTTGAAAGTATCAGAAAGTGGTCCATAAATTTGATAATGGCCGAATTCATAAATGTAAAAGTTTGGCAACACCATAAAGTTTACTTTTCATTTCTGAAGACAATTAATAATTTATTGTCCGTTAAATAATTGTTCTTTTTTTTTTTATTTTTTTTTGCTATTAAATTTTAACTATGGGATCAATTTTTTACAAAAATACCATACCATACCATTTTTTTTAAATGTATACCGTATTTATACACTATTTTTACATTTATGAAATCAGGATATCTGCCAGTGAGTGGGTGAATCAGTCATTTAGGGTTCCCTTATTTTTTAACTCCTGGGTCCAAATTTTCCTGAGTGGGTGGTTTCCTGTAAGAAGTGTGTGGTGCCAGAATTTGACTAAACACTATACCGTGTCCATTGATTAAATTCCTATTTAAAAACACATTTAAGTGATTGTCTACATTGTCGACACATTGTCTACATTATCGACATTGTCGACGGATTGTCTACGTTAAAATGTAGACAATTAAAGTCGACACGTAGAGGAACAACACTGTCCATGTCTCAAGAACCAGTAAGGATATCGACTTCAAATAAATTTTGTTATACAAAAAAACTGAAAAACATCGTCACCTCGAATATTTTACGAACAAAAAATTATTTTACCTCCAACACAATTTTATGCAACGAAAAATAATGTTTTTAACACCTTTTGAGAAAAATCGAATTGACAGTTTGTTTTACATAAAATAAATATAGGGTGTCCCAAAATTAACGCAAGATTTCTTGCGTTAATTTTAGGTGTCCCAAAATTAACGCAAGATTTCTTGCGTTAATTTTGGGACACCCTTTATAAAGACAAGTATTTTTTTAAACACTTAATCAATCCAAAAAGGTTACCATTTGATGAGATTTCGTTTCTAAATAAATATGTATATCAACTTGTTTGAAATTAACGCAAGATTTCTTGCTTTAATTTTGGGACACCCAAAATTACGGCAAGAAATCTTGCGTTAATTTTGGGACACCCAAAATTACGTCAAGAAATCTTGCGTTAATTTTGGGACACCCTATACCTATGTAAACAAAAAAAATACTAAAAGTTGGTGAAAATTGATTTTCGATTTAAGCCTAGTACGCAGCTGAAGTGAAACGAATTTTTTCGGCGGTCTCCAAGTGCAGAGCGAAATGAAAAACGAAAAGCACAGCGAAATTTTTCGTTTATGATTTCGTCATGTCATTTTTGTATGGGAAATTTCGTTTCGCATCAGCAGCGTACTAGGCTTTAAACATTTTTTTTTAATTAAAAATATTGGCTTCAAACTAATTTAAGTTTATAACAAATATAGTTTTCAACCTTTAAAATAATTTGGGAAAGATCCATTTGACAGTTTTTTTTTACAAAAAACAAAAACATGCAAAATTTCACTAAAAGTTGATAAAAATAGATTTTCGATTCAAATTTATTTTTAAAAATTAAAAATATTGGCTTCAAAGTAATTTCAGCTTAAAGAAAATATTGTGTTCGACATTCAGTAAAATTTTTATAAAAAACCGACAGACAGTTTTTTTTCATAAAAATTAAGATCTACAAAAAATTATACGTAAAATTTTTAAAAATTCATGTTCGATTCTTGAGATCTCGTTAATAAATGAAGGTATTTACTTCAAAATGATTGATGCTAAATTTTCTTAAAAAAATTCAATCTATATTTTTTTGACATAATTATGTAAGGGACTTCATCTCTTACAATTAGACTTTATCTAAATAATACAAATAATGTATCGCGGCAACGCTGATTTACGATATTATGTTCAGCTTAAACAAAAACTCTTTATTATAGAAGAAAAGCTTTAAACACATGTTTTGTTTGAAACATAAAATATTTTATGTATAAAATTATCACTCAATGATAGATCGAATGATATTTAAACTGTTTTCGTGTACAGAACTTAGAATCTATTGTTTCTTTGTTTTAAGAAAGCTTTCTTTTCCAATTATGTTCTTAATCTTAAGTACAGTCTGAATAAATAAGTCAAACGAATAACATGTTTTTTAATGTCTTTTTTTGCCTGCTAAAATATTTAAATTGCACGTTCGAATTATTTAAATTTTTAATTTTGCATGCTGTTTTTTGAATTAAGTTAAACATTACACATAGGAAAGAAAAACTTTCAAGAAATGCTACTAAAATTGGATGAAATTGGTTTTCGACTTAAAAACTCTTTAGCGAAAATAGATTTTGAAATTAAACTGTTTCATCATACGTAAAATATTGTTGTTATTTTTTTTGAAAAATTCAACTGACAAAACACAAAAACCTACAAAACAACAAAAAACTGATAAGGAATAGTTTTTGATTCAAGTATTAGTAGAACAATCAAAAACAGACTTTAAATTATTTATCTCACACAAAATATTGTTACTAATATTTTGTTAAAGTTTTAAGCCAGACAAATCGACAGACGGGATGGGAAGTTATCAGTGTGGGTCGCATCGCAGCTTCTTTTTTATTTTTGTTCCTAAAATATTGAAGCCGAAACTAAATTTACTAATATTTTCAATATGAGCTTACACGAAAAAAACCCATTCAATTTTTACCTGCGACTTATAGGAACTATGTATATGGCAAGTTTTGCATTAGTAAAATATTTGGGTCGATTGACTTCAAATTTGGAAATTAAGGTTTTGAGTCGATCCGGGTTAGGTTAAACTAAAAATAACAGTAGCTCACACACAATTTTTTTAGTCAAAAATCTAAAATTCGAATTGTCTCAAAAACAAACCAATAGATTTTTTTTTAAAATTGTCTCTAAAATTTTTATTTTTATTTTGCTTTTTTCAATATAAAAAAAATATTTTTGTATTGCTCCAGAAGAGTACCCCCCATAGAACCGTTATTTGTTATTAAATTTTAACAAGACTTAATCAACCGATTTCAATAATTTAAATTTTTTTCTCCACAAGCTCTTATACAACAATATTTTCTGATCAAAAATGTCATTATTAACTTCCCATAGGAAGTTTTTGTAATGGGTCCGATTTGTCAAATTGAAAATTTTGACATTTCTCGACGTTTCAAGGTCCCTAGAGTCGAAATAAAAGATTTTTAGAAGATGTCTGTGCGTTCGTACGTCCGTACGTCTGTACGTTCGCGACGTTTTTTTCGTCCTCCATAGCTCAAGAACCAGAAGAGATATCGACTTCAAATAAATTTTGTTATACAGATAATAAGGCAGAAAGATGTAGAAAGGGCTCTCAAGAAAATTGCGTGGGTGGTTTTTTACCATAGTTTAAAAAAAAGGTGAAAATTTTGGTTAAACCTAAATATCTCATGAACCAATGATGCTAGAGACTTGAATTAAATTTTATAATATATATTATAACGTAATACAAAACAATTATATTTTTGGAAAAAAAATCCAGTTAAAAAAAATTTGTCACCTCGAAAATTTTATGACCAAAATATGATTTCATCTCCAAAACAATTTTGTGCAACGAAGAATCGTGTTTTTGACACTTGATAAAATTTTGAGAAAAATCTAATTGACAGTTTTTTTTTATAAAAAATAAAATCCTAAAAAAAAATGTACTCATAGTTGGTAAAAATTGAATTTCGACGCAAATATCTTTTCAAAAACTTGAGATTAAAGCTTAAAACTTTTTTATCTTATAAGAAATATTGTTTAACATTAGGAAAAATTTTGAGAAAAATCGAATTGACAGTTTTTTTTACAAAAAATAAAAACCTAAAAAAAATTATAAAAGGTGGTAAAAATTGATTTTCGACTCAAATATCTTTTCAAAACTTGGAGATATTGGCTTTAAACTACTTTTGTCTTTCAAAAAATATTGTTGTTAACATTCAGTAAAATTTTGAGAAAAATCGAATTGACAGTTTTTTTTTACAAAAAATAAAAACATAAAAAAAACAATACTAAAACTTGTTAACAATTTAATTTCGACTCAAAAAGCTTTTCAAAAATTACAAATATTGGCTTCAAACTTATTTTATTTCACAGAAAATATTGTTTTCGATGTTCGGTAATTTTTTTTATAAAAATCCAACAGTCCGTTTTTTCATAAAAAAAATAAAATCTACAAAAAATAGTACGCAAATTTGGTAAAAATTGATACATTATAGACAAACTTTTAAGCAAGACAAATCGACAGATGGGATGGGAAGTTATCAGTGTGGGTCGCATCCCAGCCTCTTTTTTTAATTTTTGGTTTGGAAAATATAACATATTTTTTGAATGTCGATATTTGGAAAAAAAAGTTATCAGTTTAAAGTTATACGATATTGAAATGTGAAACGTATATTAACAAATTCGAAATAACTGCATACCAAAAATATTCACTAAAAATGAAAAATTTTAAAAATTCAAAATTAAATGAAAAAAACCGCTCTAACGATTTTCAAATACAAAGTTGAAAATCAAGTTTTTTTAGAAATCAAATGCAGTTTCAATTTTGTAAACAACATTTTTTTGCGGGTACATTTCTAAATCTTAAAATACATTAAATATTTTTTAACAGACTCTTTGGATACCTACATAAGCAAGTTCGTAGTGCATTTTATATTACTTTCTCTATACATTTCGATTTTATTAACGTCAAATCAAAATTTTTTTGAAGATGATACCTCTGTCCGAAATAAAGTTTTCATAAAGTATTGACACACAAATACGTCACTTTAAAGACGATTATTTAGATTCTAGCAACCTTGAAACGTTGAGAAATGTTAAAATGTTTAATTGGAAAAATCGAATCTATTAAAATAACTTACAAAGGAAAGTTGAAAATACGTACAGTCAAAATCGGTTATAACGACATCGGTTATAACGAAATATCGGTTATTACAAACTTATCTCGAAGTCCCGGCCGAGGTTTATACAAAATGTACTAACCAAATATCGGTTTTAACGATATCGCTTATAACGAATTATCGTTTATAACGAACTATTTTAAATGGAATATTTAAAAATTTATCGCTTATAACGAACATATAAAAAAAAAAATAAGTAGGCATTGGAAATTTCGCGCATTTAAAATGATAAATTATGGGAATTCCCTTTTTTTTGTTGTGTTTATACTCGAATTTCTGTTTCTGAGAGGAACTGGAATAGTCATACTTGATTAAATGTATTAGGTTTTTTTTAAAATGAGTTCAAACAAAAATCTGCAATAATTTCAAGGCTCGAAGCTGGTGATTCCAATAAAAGTTTGGCAGCAGAGTTTTCTCTATCGGCGTCAACAATCTCTACCATTTTCAAAGACCGAGAGAAAATTAAGAAGAATTTTGAAGAATCCAACTTAAAAATAAAAAAAGTTCAATGCAGTCAACATCCCGACATAGATGAAGCTTTGCTAAGATTGTTCAAAGCCCAAAGAAGCTTGAATACTCCACTAAGCGGACCAATTCTACAAACTAAGGTAGAAGACCTTGCAAAAGGGTTGGGCAAAAATAACTTCACCTGCTCTACAGCTTGGATTCAACGATTTCGACAAAGATATAACATAGTTAGTGCAAGGGTAAGTGGTGACTGTGGTAGTGTTTCTGCAGGAGTTGTGGATGATTAGTTGCGAGTTGTTTGGCCAAAGGTGCGAAAGGGTTATACAGATGATCAAATAATAGAAGAAGAGTTCATAAAAAAAATGTCGACAGCAAAAAATCACAGATTTCTTTGTAAATAAATAAAAGTTTTGCTAAAATAAAAAAAGTTTGTATACACTTTAATAAAGAACAAAAGATGGAAAATCGGTTATAACGAACGGATTCTCCAGTCCCATCGAGTTCGTTATAACCGATTTTGACTGTAATTTGCAAATATTTAAAAATAAGTAAATTCCATGAAATTTTGCTTTTAGTATTTAACATATTTTATACATATATAACACTGAATCTGAATACAAAGAATTAAACAAAACTGAGGCCTACCACTTCTTTTAAAGCAAGAATAGATACTACGTAAAATATACGGAATACAATTAATTTAATGACTTTTATAATCAGTTTAATTGTGTTATTGACTGAGTGTTTCTAATTATGAAACTATGTACAGAATAATGAATCCTTCTCTTACAAAAGTTATGCTGCTAAAGTTAAAAATCAAATCAAAAATTGGTGTTGGATTTGCGAAACATATAAAATGCGTCGTTTAATCCGATTATTGTTACTCAGTGGAAAATTAAGTGAAATGCAATAATTATGAATTATTAAGAACATACAACATAACATACTCGTACCTATGCGTGATTTATAAGGTACATCTATATGAAATAATTGTTGTTCATTGACATCATTGGATGAATATTTTTGAAGAAACATTTTCATATGCATATGATATGATGCATCATGAGTACATATTTATAAACATATATATAAAGTTACATATAGTACATTTACAAAATTGGGTGACTTAATAATTTAAGCAATCAGAAACAGAACAAGATAGCTCCAAGCTGCTTTTTGAGGATATTCAGTTTATTGAAGCATATTTTTGTGTATGGTTTTGGTTGAATGAGTTGACCAATGAGAGAAGTTTGTTTTTTAAAAATAGTGTTGCGAAAATGCGGTTGTCCGTAAACTCTGGAAATAAATTCAACACTGATGGATGATTTTTTTTGATTAATGATATGATTGTGATACGAGTTATATAAATGATGCGTGACAAAATGGTAACTGTGCTATTTGAAAAAAAAGGGAAAGGGATATTTTCATTTTCTGAAACGATTTTTCAGAGAACTAAACATAAAATTCCAGCTATTAACAAAATTGTATATTTGTTGTAGAAAAAGAGTTAAAAAATAAAGTCAAGTTATATTTTTTTGATCATCTTTAAAAATTGTTTCTGAGGTTTAAAAAAGTTTTGTTTTCCATTTTTAACAATTTTTTGGAGCTAGTCATTTTAAACTGAACTGAAATATAAGCTTTATGCCTTTCTTTCATTTCACCAAATATTAATTGTGAATCTAAACCACAAACTATTATATAAGAACCTTAAGTTAAAATAGTTAATTGAATTTAATAATGTATTTAATTAGAAATTTGGCAATTACAGATTTAATACCCAAAGATTTTGGGTTTAAATGATTTGATTGGAGCTGTAAAGAGGTTGTTAGGATTAGAGATGTGAGTTTCCGTTGTTATAAAGCCAAATCGACTGAGGAAAACCGGAGTAAGTTCAAACAAGCTAGAAAGACCTGTAACGAACATATTTGACGAACCAAATTTTAGCATGAATGGAAATAACGGCAAAAAATACTACAATGTCCCAAAGGTAGTCAAAATGTCTGGTCATTTGTAAAAAAACGTACGAAACACCACGTCATCCTCGGTTCCAACGCTCATCCAAAATGACACTCCTTATGTAAGTTCGATTGATAAGGACAATTTGCTTGCAACACAGTTTGATGTTAATTCGACTCTACTTTCAGAGAGTTTCACGAGTCCTCCTGTTCTTGAAAGAGTAAACGATTTTATGGGACGAAACTTCCTTCGCACTCGTGCAGTTGCAAGAGTATTGAAAGACCTTGACACACAAATTTGCTGGCCCGGATAGTATCCCTCCTATTGTTCTGAAGAAGTGTTTTTCAACGCTGGTAATACCACTGCGTAAGCTTTTCCATCTTTCCTACTCAAGTGGTCTCTTTCCGATTGGATGGGAAACAGCATTTGTAAAGCCTGTCATTAAAAAAGGCGAATCCTCTTCCCCCTCCAACTATCGTCCAATAGCATTTACGTCCCAAGGTCCAATAGAACTCTTTCCATGTCATGGAAACGCTCACTAATTATCAGCTTAAAAAATATCTCGAAGAACAGAAGCTTCTTAATGACCAACAATATGGCTTTCGTAGCAAAAGGTCCACAGGTGATTTGATGGTTTATCAAATCTTTACATCGTTTTGAAGAAAGTAAAAATTATTGCACTTGATATTTCAAAAGCATTTGATAGAGTTGGGAACAAAGTTCTCTTATCAAAAATGCGTGCTTTTGTATTGATGAATCTCTTCTTCATTGGATTAGAAGCTACCTTTTTAACCGTTCAATACAAATTGAAATGGATGGTTTCAAGTCTGAAAATCGCAAAATAAATGCTGGTGTTCCCCAGGGCTCTGTTTTGTCTCCAAATCTCTTCCTTATATTCATAAACGATCTCTTGCCTGCCACTTTTAATCCATTAAACTGTTTCGCTGACGACAGTACCCTCAGGTTTTCATATTCGTTTCTAGATTCACATCCTTGTCCTTCGGATGTGGAACTTCAACGGCAGCGCGTATGTTAAGCTTAAATTTCGATCTCGACAGCATTGTACAATGGGCAATTATTAATCGTGTAGAATTCAATGCTTCAAAAACTTAATGCTGTCTCCTGTCGTTAAAGCGTAACCCACCGCCACTATTTTCATGAAACTAATCAATTTTCAGTACTCGATATGTGTTTTACAGATCACCTCTTATGGAATTATCACATAATCGACATGGCAAAAAGTCCTGCTAGGTGCTAAGGATTTCTCCGACGACGGTGCAAGAAATTTGTCAACCCTTCTGATCTGGCTTTAATTTACAAAGCCTTCGTTAGTCCAAAGCTTGAAAATAACTCGCGAAGAAAATCCTTTAAAATTGAATGTTTGGTGTTTTACACTGTCTAGCGCCATTGGAGGAAGAAGCTGCTGTTACAGTATTGGCACATGCTGCCAATTCTTGCATTCTTAGGATATATCCCATAACAGAGAGCTTAGTTGAACGGAAAGTGGTTTTGCATAATCTACCAATCACTTCCGCAAAAGTCTTCATATGACCAAATTTGACAAATAAATATTACGGAATTGAAGATAATTGATAGAATTATCTACACGAAGAAAGATCAGTTTTCATCAAACGTTAGATTGACTTCAATCGAAAAATATCATCATCACTTATTGAATTACAGGCTCGTTCAAAATGTTCTAGCCATTTATGGGCATCATAAGCTTCATCACCAGCAAAAGGAATTATATAATGTAGTATGCCTTCGATTTTTGCACTTGACAAAATATTCAGAGTGGAGTCTAGTTCTCGTTGCAATTGTTACCAACGACGACGTTTTTCCAGAATCGTAAGTTTTGCATCAATATCAGCTTCTTCTTTTGTTAAAGATGCAAGCTAGTTGGTGAAGGTGTTTTTTTGAAACGGGAATGTTGTTTTGAAATTCTTTCTGAATCTTCTTCATTTTTTCCGGAATTTACTGAATCTTCACAATCTACGGAATTATTATTTTCTTGTTCATTTAGTTTATTGATTTTTTCATCGTACAGATTTGTTTATTTTCAATTCCGTGGAATTATTTACGGAATTTTTCGGAACTTTCAGGACCCACTTTTGAAGTTGTTAAGATGACCTTTCTAGAAGTAAAAGCCAAGCGGAATTTCCAATTTCAATATTTATTATTTAAAAATAATAATAGTTGGTTTTTACTTACATAATTTTCAAGAACTGAATGAATTTTAAAAATTATGTTTTCTGACAAATAAATTCAAGTTTTTACAAAGATAAGACTAATACTAAAATAAAATAGATTGATAACAAGTATACTCTTACAGTATGGGATAATATTAAGTCATTGATTATGTGAATGGAATGAAATTATTTACCAGATTATAACAATAAAAAATTTCTTTTCAACCAGCTCTTGAAAAAACAAATGATATAAAACGAAAAAATGTTAAAGAAGTCGTGATTTTAAAATAATTTAATTGACAAATAACGAAAAGTACCTATGCAAAAATATTTTTTAATACTTCGCGCAAGCTGTAAAGATTTTGGTAAACCTTAAAATGTTTTCAGTTGAAAGTTTACTCCGCTGAAGCGTTAGGAAAATATCAAAGGGTTTAAAAAGAAATATCGGTGAACATTGGTCTTAAGCTTTTGAATATCAAAATGGGAACTAAAAAACAAGTGTTGGGTTAAGCATTTCACATTTTTGATGTGTTAGGGTTGAACAAAATATTTACATTTTAGACAGTACGGTCTAAATTTAGCTAAATGGTAAACTGATGGGAATTCCCAGAAAAACAAGTGTTACAGCTGAATTCCTTGAGCCATCAGTCCATATACCATTGGCTGCGTTCAATCTCAGAAGGATGGGGTATCCAGGTATTTTTTTGTTAGTGTTTTACGTATAAAAAGACAGCTGTTCCAAAACAACTAAGGGATACAAAGGTATTCGAGAATTTCTGGTATAGGTGGATATCTGAAAGAACAGCGGATTCAACATATGTTTGATATGAATAGCCTGCTTTTTGTGAACAGCTATCACCTATCCAGGATACTCTATTCAACACGAGATTAAACACAGCCATTGAGAACACTTTTGTGTAGCTGTCACTTTTGAAACTGTCATAGTTTGACATATGACAAGTAAAAACACCATTGCTAAAAATGAAACACCAGCCAAACAAGTTACGATTCAATCCAGATTTTGCAAGAGAATTTTTCTACCCGTAATAATCAATTCAAGACCCTTAAAATTCTTGAAGTTAACAAGAGTATTCAGCTGCTAATATGCAATTTAGATAGAAAAGGATAAGATGCTCTAACCAAGCTGTGGCTGCCATTTGGCTAGTATAATTATATAATGGCATACCATCCTCTTTACAATAGAAGAAACATCCACTGATATCACTTAAGAAATGCTTGCTTACTTATAAGGTCGCGCTAGAGTCCGTTTGAAGTCCTCTCCGACCTGCGTGCGCCACCTGAGTCCCGGTCTTCCTCTACTGCGCCGGCCGTGTCTCCGGATTGGATTCGAAGACCTTCTGGGCTGGATCGTTGATGTCCGTTCGCTTCTCCCCCACTCTTCTTCTTTGTAGACAGGATTTTTTTTCTATAGGTGGACAAAGTCCTAGAATTTTTGTCCACGACGTCGTCGTCGTGCAATGTACTTTTTTGATGACAGCATATACTTGGGCTTGCCCTCATTGACCACTAAACCCATCTTCTAGGCTTCCGTCGCAATGGTCAAAAACGCTCCACTGGCATTACGCTCTGATCTTAAAATTATGTAAATATCATCCGCGTACCCATATAATTGGATGGACCTTTGGTAGATTGTGCCTTTAGTGTTGACGGTTGAGTTTTGCACAACTATTTATAGGACGATGTTGAAGAAGTCGCGTGTCAGTGCATCGCCTTGTCTAAAGCCTTTTTAATTTCCCATAGGAAGTTATTGTAATGGGTCCGATTTGTCAAATTGAAAATTTTGACATTTCTCGACGTTTCAAGGTCCCTAGAGTCGAAATAAAAGATTTTTAGAAAGATGTCTGTGCGTGCGTGTGTACGTACGTCCGTACGTCCGTACGTCCGTATGTCCGTACGTTCGCGACGTTTTTTTCGTTGTCCATAGCTCAAGAACCAGAAGAGGTATCGACTTCAAGTAAATTTTGTTATACAGATAATAAGGCAGAAAGATGCAGAAAGGGCTCTCAAGAAAATTGCGTGGGTGGTTTTTTTACCATAGCAGTTTAAAAAAAAGGTGAAAATTTTGGTTAACCCTTAATATCTTACGAACCAAAAATGCTAGAGACTTGAATTAAATTTTATATAATATATTGTAACGTGATACCAAACAAGTATATTTTTTGAAAAAAATCCAGTTAACAGTTTTTTTTATAAATCAAAAAAACTGAAAAAAAATTTGTCACCTCGAAAATTTTACGAATACAAAATGATTTTATCTCCAAAACAATTTTGTGCAACGAAGAATAATGTTTTTGACATCTGGTAAAATGTTGAGAAAAATCGAATTGATAGTTTTTTTATAAAATATAAAAACCTAAAAAAAACATTACTCAAAGTTGGTAAAAATTGAATTTCGACTCAAATATCTTTTCAAAACTTTGAGATATTGGCTTAAAACTACTTTTATCTTTCAAAAAATATTGTTGTCAACATTCAGTAAAATTTTGAAAAAAATCGAATTGATAGTTTTCTTACAAAAAATAAAATCTTAAAAGAAAATTTAACAAAAGTTGGTAAAAATTGATTTTCGACTCAAATATCTTTTCAAAAATTTTGAGATTATGGCTTCCAACGAATTTTAACTTATAAGAATTATTGTTTTCAACATTCGGAAAAATTTTGAGAAAAATCGAATTGACAGTTTTTTTACAAAAAATAAAAAACTAAACAAAAATATTTTTTATAAAAGTTGGTAAAAATTGATTTTCGACTCAAATATCTTTTTAAAAATTTGAGATATTGGGGGAGAGTACGATAACTTAGGCGACAAAGTTTAATGACGGATTTGTATCGAACAGTTAAAAACAAGCATTTTTACTTGCGACATATAGGAACTATATGGCAAGTTTTGCATTCGTGCAAAATTTCGAACTCGAGATTTTAATCAAACATGATATTACGATGGTAGAGAAGTCGAAAAAAGTGGGTCCCGCGATTCCGTCCGGTCTGTTTTGTCTGTCTGTCCACGCTCCTACAGCCTAAACCATTGGGTCGATTGAGTTCAAACTTGGAAGTTAAGGTTTTCAGAAGATTCGCGTTAGGCGTTTTTTTCATTTTTTTTTTAAGACCAAAACTAACAGTGGCCCCCATACAATTTTTTTGGTCAAAAAACGAAAATTCGAATTTTCTCAAAAACAAACCGATAGATTTTTTTTAAATTTTCTCTAAAATTTTATTTTTAAACTTGGCTTCTTTTCATAAGAAAAACATATTTTTGTATTGCTCAGGAAAGGTACCGCTCATAGAACCGTTATTTTGTTTCTTAATTTTCTCAGCAACTTATCAACCGATTTCAATAATTTTTTTTCTGAATAAGCTCTTATATTGCCTTAACTATATTTGATTATCAAAAGTGAAATTTTTTATTGTTTGGATTTTTAAAAAAATATTGAATTTTTTTTTTTCAAAATTCTATATCTCAAAAACGGGTCAACATTTTTTTACGAAATTCAAATGTAGAGCGTATATTTACAATCACTAAACAACTGCATACCAAAAATATTTTTAGAACAAAATTTAAAAATTTTATATATAAAAAATTAATTTAAAAAAAAACCGCTCTAACGATTTTCAAAAAAAATTTTTGAAAAATCAAGGGTTTTTTGATTTATAAAATGGCATCTAAATTTTTGAAGACAAACTTATTTTTCAGGTAAAGTTTTGAATCTTAAAATAGTTTTTTTTTTTTAAATTATTTTAACTGCATTAAATGTAATCCCCTCCCATCTCACCAGATCAAATCCTGTGCGTGAGCCCGAAAGAGCGCATTAGATTGACAAAACTTTTATTATATTCAGCCCTATCATGAATTCCATCGTAATCAGAAATTTTTACGAATCCCGAAAAACTGTATCATGAAATCCGTTCGTAGTGGAAAATCTCATACAATTTTGCATTACGAACGAACAATTTTGCATCATGATACAGTTTTTCGGGATTCGTAAAAATTCCGACTACGATGGAATTCATGATAGGGCTGATTGGTACATATGTATGTATTGTTTATAACTATAACTATTGTAAATACCAATTCATTTCCGGGATGAGTTGTCCTAGGATGAGTTGTGTCTTGGGATGAATCGCGCGGTTTTTTTGAGAAATCGAATAGCATTTAAATCTTTGAAGACAAACTTGTTTTAAAGGTATAATTTTAAATCTTATATAGGTGCTTTTTTATACAGGAGCAAGTTCGTGCGACCCAGTCGTGCATTTTATTTACTATGGGAAGGGGGGGTCTATCTCCCCCCGTTTAGGCGGTAGGGGCAGTTAAAAAAAATATGTACATTAAATGGAAAAAAAATAATTAAAAAATAACGGTAATACCCTCAATTAAGTGTTATACCTTTTTTTAAAGCCAACACTTTTGTCTATTAGCTTGCTTTTAAATCAAGTCAAAACTATGCATAGTTTTTGAAAAAAATTGTTTTAAAGTCAAAATTTGTGCAAAAAAAAGTTAAAAAAAAGGTTTAAAGTGTAATTTTTCAAAACTTTCAAATTATTTACTGTTTTTTTTTTTAGAATTCATTGCTCTTATTTGTTTTTTATCAAAAACTGAAAACTAGATGACTTTATGTCTTCTAGTTCTTGAGAAAATTGAAAATTACCAAAATAAATATTTTAATTAAATTACTTTTTCCTTGCTTAAGTATTAACGTAGTCTTATTTTGATAGTAATAATCGAATATGGATTAAGATACACCTAGGGTAAATTAATTTTTCTTAAATCCAACTTATTTAAATGCAAAAGAAACTTTGCATGCACCCCATCTTGCACCCTCCCCACCTTGCACACACTCCAACTTGCACCCACCCCAAATCCTATAGTGTGCCCAAGCAGGGGGCAGCATGCCCCCCCTTACAGATGCCACTGTTGCATACACCCAAATTCGCGCACACCTTACTGTTGCATAAACCCAAACACGCATTACGCATACGCAAATACCATTATTATATTACTATCAAAATAAGACCACTCAAGCAAAAAAGAAGAATTAAATTAAAATAGTAGTTGTGGTTATTTTCAATTTTCTCAAAAACCAAAAGACATAAAATCATCTAGTTTTCAGTTTTTGATCAAAAACAAATAAGAGCAATAAATTCTGAAATAAAAACAATGGTAGATAATCTTGAAGTATTGAAAAAGTTACACTTTAAACCTTTTTTTAACTTTTTTTACTCAAATTTTGAGTTTAAAATTAAATTTTTTTTTTCAATTTTCTCAAAAACTAAAAGACATAAAATCATCTAGTTTTCAGTTTTTGATCAAAAACAAATAAGAGTAATTAATTCTGAAATAAAAACAATGGAAGATAATCTTGAAGTATTGAAAAAGTTACACTTTAAACCCTTTTTTAACTTTTTTTACTCAAATTTTGAGTTTAAAATTAAATTTTTATTTTCAATTTTCTCAAAAACTAAAAGACATAAAATCATCTAGTTTTCAGTTTTTGATCAAAAACAAATAAGAGTAATTAATTCTGAAATAAAAACAATGGAAGATAATCTTGAAGTATTGAAAAAGTTACACTTTAAACCTTTTTTAACTTTTTTTACTCAAATTTTGAGTTTAAAATTAAATTTTTATTTTCAATTTTCTCAAAAACTAAAAGACATAAAATCATCTTGTTTTCAGTTTTTGATCAAAAACAAATAAGAGTAATTAATTCTGAAATAAAAACAATGGTAGATAATCTTGAAGTATTGAAAAAGTTACACTTTAAACCTTTTTTTAACTTTTTTTACTCAAATTTTGAGTTTAAAATTAAATTTTTCGAAAACTACGCATAGTTTTGACTTGATTTAAAAACTGGCTAATAGAACAGAATGTTGGCTTTAAAAAAATGTATACAACTTAATTGTAAGTATCACCGTTATTTTTTAAGAATTTTGTTCCATTTTAAGTAATAATTTTTTTAAATTGCCCCTCCTGCCTAAACGGGGGGAGATAGACCCCCCCTCCCATAGTAAAAAATGCTTATTTTTAACTGTTCTAAAAAATTCTGTTATAATATCTTGTCGCCTAAGTTATCGTACTCTTGCCAGATATTGGGTTTTAATTACTTTTATCTTTTGAAAAATAATGTTGTCAACATGCAGTAAAATTTTGAGAAAAATCGAATTGACAGTTTTTTTTACAAAAAATAAAAACTTAAAAGAAAATTTAACAAAAGTTGGTAAAAATTGATTTTCGACGCAAATATCTTTTCAAAACTTTGAGATATTGGCTTTTATCTTTTAAAAAAAATTGTTTTCAACATTCAGTAAAATTTTGATAAAAATCTAATTGACAGTTTTTTTACAAAAAATAAAAACCTAACAAAAAAACAATACTTGGTAAAAATTTACTTTCGACTCAAATAGCTTTTCAAAAATTAAAAATATTGTCTTCAAACTTTTTTTATTTCACAGAAAATATTGTTTTCGATATTCAGTGGTTTTTTTATAAAAATCCAACAGTCCATTTTTTTATAAAAAAATAAAATCCACAAGAAATAGTACGCAAATTTGGTAAAAATTGATGTTCGGTTCTTGATATCTCTCAAATTAATTTAATTCATCTAATTAGTAAAAATTTAAGAAGAATTGGTAAAAATTTGTTTTTCACTAAAAATCTATTAAACAAAACTAGATTTTCAAACTAAACTATTTCTTTATATGAAAAATATTGTTGGTAATTTTAAAATTTTTAAGAATAATTCAACTTACAACTTTTTTAACCCAACACGAAAACCTACAAACTTTGAAGCAAGACAAATCGACAGACGGGATGGGAAGTTTTCAGTGTGGGTCGCATCCCAGCCTCTTTTTTGATATCAAATGCATCGGTGAGATCTTTTCCGACCTTGATAGAGAAGCGTGCATTCTCCATCGTCATTCCGCACAAATAAATAAGTTTGACAGGGATGCCAAGAGCTTGCCCTCGTAAAGCTCTTCCCTAAAGATGCTGTCATCTGTGGTTTGAAAATCGATAAAGATATGTTGGGTATCGATTTGAAGTTCCTGAGTTTTTACCAAAAGATCTGCCGTAATGTGAATATTTGGTTACACTCCAGAAATAATCTTTTTTTTTTGAATATATAAATTAAGCCTCTTTTCTTATAACATCGATAAACCTTTTAAATAATGTCTTATTAAATAGGACACACTTCAAAGGTGGTTCTATATGAAATCGAAGGATTCCAAAAATTTCAAAAAAAGAGTTATTATAAACTTTTAATTTTATTGAAATTCTTGGCAAGTCAACCGCCCGTTCGCTGCCGCCACCGCCGAAGCATATATCATATAAAACAATAAATTTGGGGGCTTTTATTACTACCCTTGTTAAATTCTTATTCTTGTCGAGCTGGCGTGCAAAAATGTGCCTCAGCAAAAATCCTCTATTAAAAATGTCTGAATACTCAAATTCATTGAGTATAGAAATAACTCCGTTGTTTTTTCTTTTTTTTATTAGAAAATCTTTTTTCCCAACAAATTGATGTTTTGTTAACAAGGGGTATGTCTGAAGAGCAAGGCAGATAGCCCTAACACTTCTTTTGAGACAGCCGCTGTCCAGCCAGGTGTATCTGTGGGAGTACATTCTACCCTAAAAGAATGTTGAAAAAATTCCAACAGGCATCCGAAAATTCTATAATGTGAACATTAATGAATATTAAGACCTGGAATTGTTCCAACACACCGTCTTCGTCCACTGACGCGACTCGACGCCCGAACGCCTACCCACCGTTCACCATTCACAACGGCTGACTAAATTCGTAAAATGCGAAAAAAGGACTTAATTTCATTCAAGGCCATTACCATGAAAAAATTTCGGGTCCATTGAAGTTAAGTGATATTACATTGTTGTACATAACCAAAAAACAAATATTTGTAGGTAAGACAAGAAGTGGGTTTTATAACGAATTCAGTCGAAATATCATAAAAGAATAGGAACTTCGTTACACCATCATCATGCCATGGTTATGGGAAGCTATATTGACGGTATAAGAAGGTAGGTATCTTATTTTTTCTTACGTTTACGACCTTAAGTTAATCTTTACTCTTATTTTTCTTCTTCTTAAAAGCTCAATTCAAACCATGGACAATGAATGACGTAAATTAGGCAATATAGGTTGGCTCTTACATTTATTACAATTTTCTATAGCTTCAATAAATAAAAGAGTTTTTTTTTGGGTTTTATCTCGAGAAAGAAAGAGAACCTGAGGCTCTGAAGGCAAAAAAGAAAATATTGGCCGGGCAAATGGAAATGCCAATAACTGATGACTTTTTTCTTTTTCGTATAAGAAAAAGTCCCAGTTTTACCTCAACCGGAATTAAAGAATAATTAAGTGAACGAAGTCGAATTGTTAATTGCAAAATACTCTTTTATGTTTTTTTTTTCGATTACCGGAAACGCTACATTTACTTATATTTTGATACCTGAAAATTGATTCTAAACGAATGGTCAAAACTCTCAAAGTCAAACCATTGTCAAATAAAGGGTGTTTTATATTCTTTTATTTTGTTTAATAACTCTCAAGGTGTTTTATTTTGTACAGAATGTAGTTAGCATTTTTGTTTGTTCGTTACATCTTCTACCGATAAAAATGGATCCCGGAAATTTAACAGAGAAAATTAAAAACATCCTATTGTGTTTCTTAGGGGAGGGGGGTTTGCAGGATACATAGCTCATTGTTAACACTTCTTCATGAAAAATATTTGATTTGCAAAATTTGTGGCTTATTTTTTAAACAAATCTTTGGTTTATATTTGGGTCAAACAAAATATTCGTTTCTGTTAAATTTCTGGCGTAATTTCTAGGGGTTGTGTTTATAGCTGAAATCTTTGTAAAGGGTGTCCCAAAATTAACGCAAGATTTGAATTAAATAGAAAACGCCGTTTTTAGTCTTTTGATAGTTATATTTTTATTGACTCGTAAAGTACATAGGATAGGGTTATGTATGGAATAACACATCGGATAAATGGCCTCCACGGTTTTGCATGCACATGCGCACTCTTTTGTTGAAATTTTCCATGACCATTCTGCATAAATGTGGCTGAATTTCGTTGATGCAGCGTTGAATCTCCTCCTTTAATGCACGGGTGGTTGTGGGCTTGTTGACATAGACTTGTGATTTCAAATAACCCCATAAAATGAAGTCTAATGGTGTTAAATCACAAGATCTAGGAGGTCAATTTTGATCACCGAAACGAGAGAGTACACGACCTGGAAATGTCTCATGCAGTAATTGAATTGTTTCACGGGCTGTATGACATGTGGCATCGTCTTGTTGAAACCACATATTGGACACATCAATATCATCCAATTTTGGCAGAAAGAACTGTGTAATCATGTCGCGATATCGAGCACCAGTAACAGTCACTGCTTGACCAGCATCATTTTGGCCCAATTATGCCTCCAGCCCAAAATCCACACCATACAGTCACGCGTTGTGGATGCATTTGTTTTTCGACAATCACATGTGGGTTCTCCGAACCCCAAATGCGGCAAATTTGGCGATTGACAAAGCCATCAAGATGAAAATGTGCTTCATCGCTTAGGATGATTTTGCTCGAAAAATCAGGGTCCATTTGTTGATGTTCAATAATCTATTCAACGAACTCTCTTCTCTGTCCATGATCATTAGGCTTCAATTGTTGTGTTAATTGAATTTTGTAAGCATGAAGACACAGATCTTTGGTGAGTATACGCTGTAGAGAGGTTCTTGAAATTTGCAATTCTTGTCCACGACGTCGAATTGAGGTTCCTGGATTGTCAGCAACACTCTCACGCACTGCTTCGACATTCACATTTGAACGGCTTGTTTTTGGACGACCAGTGTGTTTGGCGTCTCCAACGGATCCAGTCTTCATGAATTTTTCAATTAATCTCTTCACAGTTGACGAAGTTAAAACACTATTCCGACCATATTTTGTATGAAATTTTCGAACTGCAGCCGCCAAGCTTTCACTATTTTTGAAATATTCTTTAATAATGAAGACACGTTGTTCTATCGTAAACGCTCCATTTTTAATAACCCTATACTGTTAGCTGTCAAATTGCTTTTTTTTCAGGGTTGCCAACACTTCACTGCACAAATGGCGGCAAATTCAAATCTTGCGTTAAATAAATAAAATAAAAATAAATAAAAAATGTCTTTTTATTGTCTCCCTCCAACCATAGCTACTTTTGTTTACATTCTTCTCTGTTTTGTAGTGTCAAATTGTCTCTAAATTTCCCCAATTAAAATTCTGCACAAACTTTGCAGATTTAGTTCATTGACGTTTGCCCAGACGTGTCGCTTCGTTCGTTCCTCTTCATGATAGTACTATTCCATTTTATATACAAAGGTAAAATACAAAATTGTATAGTTTGGTAATTATTATCAAAAGTCATAATTCGAGCTTTTTGAAATCAAAGTAAATTACAACTATTGAGTCGGAATCTACTACTTCAGGGGAATAATTTAATTTGACTACTCATTAATCTTGTTTTGCGAAACGGATACGGTGATTTAAACTTTCTCAATCCTCAAATCAACAAAATATAATTACGATAGGTATAAATATTGAAGCTGCAAGATTGTAATTTACGAAATACCTATTTGCTGATTTAAGAAAAAAACTAAACAGTAAATTACAATTCTTTTAGTCAATCTACTATCTTCAGGGTAATAATTTAAAAATATTTACATATATGAGCCGTTTATTTTGAAAGTGGCATAAGTCACTTTTTCAAAAAAATCGAGTTAATGGCAACACTAAATACAATTGAACGGTATCTTTTCATTTTTAAAAAATTTGCACTCAATAAGTTGAGAACTATTGAGATTTCTTCCAGAGAAGTATTGGTATAATTAACGGTATAACAAACATGTTTATTTTGAAATTGGCGTAAGTCGTTGTACTCAGGAAATTAATTACGGGGCTTAGTGTGAAAGAAATAGAAACATGTGATAAGTATGTGTGAAGTATTGTTTTGAATTATTTTCAGTATTTTTAAAAAAGTTGTGATCATTGGACTTATTTTTATAAGTGCGAAAGAATAGTGCAGTTTTGTAAATTATATTATAGTGACATCTAATATAGTATACACATAATTAGCATTATTTTATTAAAATTACTTTTATATGATGTTATCAGACAGCGAATCAGGTAAAACATACTTATTTTAGTTATGGAATTAGGTGGCTTTCAATGCGTATTATTATTTTATAGAAATATTTTCTAAAATGAGAAAAAGCGTTAACCCCAGAAAGATACATATGAGAGTGATTTCATCAGATGAAGAATCGACTTCTTCTACGGAGTCATCAGAAAAGGAAAACAACATAACGGAAGGAACAGAAACTCATCGTGTACGAAAAAGGGGATGCAGAAATGAAAAAAAAATATACTCAAAACATTATTAAGGATAAAAGAAATAGTGGTAAAAAATGTGTAACAGAAAACTCCAAAATTATTTTTACCAAAAGAATTGCAGTTAAATCTTGTTGTTCAAAAAATTGTAAAGAAAAAATAAGTTCTTTTAATCGACAACTTATCTTTGATAAATTTTGGAAGTTAGCAAACTTTACGAAGCAAAATTTGTTTTTACAATAGTATAGTTAAACGAGAAACACCCAAAAAGAGAAGACCAAGAAACTACAATTCAAAGCCAAGACAATGCCAATTTAAGTATTATTTGACACATGAAAATGTAAGTGTGTTGGTTTGTAAAACATTCCTTCTGGATACTTTCAATATCTCAGAAGGACGTCTGGCTCGTGCTCTTAAAAAGGATGTTCCTGGAGAAGATTTGCGTGGAAAATCTGAAAATTCCGGAAGAAAAACTGAAGAATCTCTCATAATTGCGGTCAAAGAGCACATTCAAAGCTTCCCTGCCTTTAGTAGTAGAAAATATTTAAGTCCAGATCTAAATATTAGGAAAATGTACAATCTCTATCTTGAAAAGTGTAAAAATGATAAACAACAACATGTTAACGAGTGGATATACAGGAAATCCTTCAAAAATGACTAATTTGCACTTTCATCAACCTAGAAAAGACACATGTCAAAAATGCGATTTTTTAAAAATACAGATTCAAGCTTGTGAGGGTGAAGGTGAAAAAAGGCAATTAAACCTTCAACACGATTTACATTTGAGATCGGCAGAAATGGCCAGAAAGTGTCTACAAGAAGATCAGAAAAAAGCAGCTGAAAATCCAGATGAATATTTTGGATTTTCATTTGACTTTCACAAAGCATTGCCTTTTCCCAAACTTACGACTTCCATATCGTATTACAAAAGGAATATGTAGGTACGTTTTAAATTTGGGATTCCATAATTTTCATAACAATAATATTGACATGTATCTTTGGGATGAAACCATAGCATCAAGAGGTTCTCAGGAAGTTGCTTCGTGTTGTAAATATAAAACATCTTAAGAATGTCACAACTCAAAAGCATGTTATTGCATATAGTGACTCATGTACAGGACAAAATCGTAACATAAAACTGGCCTTAACTTGGATGAAAATTGTTCAGTCTTCAGAAAATGATATTGAAATTCTGGATCACAAATTTTTAATTTCGGGCCATTCATACTTACCAAATGATCGTGACTTTGGTGTAATAGAAACGGCCTTGAAAAAAACAAATGTTTTATACATTCCAAATGATTACTATAGCGACTTATGCCACTTTCAAAATAAACGGCTCATATGGTGATTTGCATGCAATCAATGCAATTTTGTATTATTATTTTTTTTCTTCTACTTCTTTCTGTCTTTCCACAAATGTGAGAGAGATAAGTATACAAAGAGGTTCCAGCATCTTAAAACAAAAGGGTTATGCAATACACACAATTGCATTGTAGTGTATGTACACATATATGTATGTACAATCTTAGCATTTACAGCTATGTGGCTGGCTTTGCGCTGGGCTTCTTAATTGAAATTTCTGAAATTCCATATCATTCGTTCGTAAGACAATCGCGCGTGCGTTATTATGTTGTGTTTGTGGTTAGTGGTGTACAAAAATATAAACCAGTTATACAGAAAAGAAATTAATTGTTCTTCATTTAATTATTTGTTTGATTTTCCCGAACGAACCAAAATAAGTATGATTGCTTACAAAGCGTTTGTGTACTAAAACGAGTTCACTCGAAAAGGAAGGCTCCTAACGTATAAAACTAATCTCGCTAGACTTCGTCGAAACTGTCTACCTACTTTCAATAAGAGGAGGAAATGCGAAACCCTATGCAAAGTTCCTGAAGAAACAGAAGGTTTGTAAAAGTATAAACATAGTTTGTGTTTTTTGTTTAATTTTTCAAATTTTTGTTTATACGTTAGACCTGTCCCCATCTGACGACAAAAAGTGGTTAAAAACACACTCCACGCCATTTGCCACATTGGAGAACAAGTAGAAGACCACACAAAAGGAAAGTGCTGAAGCAATAGCCTTGAAAATAAAGGACATTTCATGTTTAATGCAAGAATGGACAGCTTATAAAATCTCAGAAGGACCACGATTGGTAATACCTACCTACTAAAAATTAATAAAACTAGTATAATATATTTTAATTTTAAATTTCTAAATTTGTATTTCTAGAAATAAGTTAAAAACAATAAAAAAAAATAGAAATCTTTCAAATGTGTCTTTCTTTTATATATTTTGGATTTTATAAATTATTATTCTCTAGAATATATTCATTGCAATTTGCATACAAGAACTTGTAATTCGGCGCGCCATCAACTGAAAAAATATCCCTGAGAATACGAAAACCAATAAGTTTATTTTGTAAATCACTAATGAAGATTGTTGATTTTGGAAAAAATTGTTCTTGAATCTCTACATGATTGCTTGAAATGGAAAGTAAATTAATTTTTAAAAGCTACAAATTGCCGCAAAAACTGTTTCAAATTAAGAATCAAAAGTTGCAATTTAAAGATAACTAAGTATTAAAACTGTCACTGTCATTTGCAAACTGCAGAATAACCTGATTCAAATTACAACTCAAAAGTTTGAGTTTCAATATCTTCATTTTGCCCATTTTATGAAATTGCAAACAAAAAGTCGCAATTTACTTATTTCCAAGCCAAGGTACAAAACTGGATTCATTTTTCGTGATTTGTAGGTCTGTAGAAAATTAGAAATACACACCGTATAACGTTTTAACTTTAAATTTACTATTTAAATACTTTTTAAAATGTTTTTGAAAGCATCAGGTAAAAAATGTATTTATAAATTAATCCTCAAAGCTTTAAAAAAATACATTTTTCATTAAAAAGCCCTACAATTTCCATATAAGTCCGTTAATTTCTCTTCCTTTTCTTTATTATCTGAATAATTGATTCTTTTATTTTGAAACAAATCGTTTGCTGGGAGAAGTACGAGGCGGTGCAAGGTGGGAACTTTTTCTTGTTAATTAACTTAAATAAAACAGTCACTTATGCGGTTTCAGTCCCCTTATCCATTCTTAAAGTCCCAACATCAAGATAAATCTGACTCTGTATATTAGCAAACACATAATTCAATGGAACTTATTTTCCCCTAAGGAGTTTTCATATATATATGTAAAAAGTACAACCAACAACTTTCCCTATAGCAGCTTTTTGTAGAATAAATATATGTATACTACTTTACAGGGAACAAAGCGTTTCACGGCATCGGTATGGCAGGCGTCATCATCATCGTCGTCGGCGTCGTCGACGTCCTTCAAAAGTTATCTTCAATTTAAAAGAAAAACAATTATAAAATCTTCAACTTATTCTTGGAGCCAGCCAGCACCGGCAAGTCTTCATCGCTTGTTTTGAACTTTAAAATTTAATTTTTTAAGCATGTTATGTTTTGCAAAAAGGTTCATCGGACCGATGTTGTGTTCGTTGAAGCTTTCACAATATAAATTTATTATAAAGTACCTTGTTTTCGTATCTCGCTCTGTCTTTCACTCTTGTTTCTGATGTTTTTTTTGCTCTAGGAAAGGATTTTTCCAGAGAATTTCTGAACGATGAAGGATGCTGGAAGAAAACAAAATTTAAATCACCCTCAGCTAATCCTTTCTGCGACTTGAAGATCTAAATACCAAAAGATGGCGGTTAGATTATTAAATATCTGGCCTATGGCGAAAAGCAGAAGAACAAGAAATCAAAAAGACTAAAAACTACATTAAATAAAAGAATGGGTCGGAAAAGCAAAGTAAACAGAGGCGGATATAATGAAAGGGAGGGGCTAATGTCCCTACGCAGTTCTTGATTACTTATTTGAAGTAAATGCGCCAATACAGTGGATTTTAAAGGTTTGAAGAATTTTTGATTAAATTAAAGATTAAAAAGAAAAACTAATGTGACTTAAATGTTTGCTTCAGAACTCTGAACTTAAAACCACAAGTATTTGAATTTGTTAAGTACTTTGAATCTTAAAAAGGCAAATTATTAAGAATGTGGTTTGAAAGAAGTTATGAAGGCAAGTTTAAGGGACACCGAATAAAAAGCTACCCTTTACGCAGAACCTTAAATTCGCTTCTGCATACAACTAGGAACATAATGTTCAAATTAATTTACTATTAAACTTGCCGCCTTCGAGGCCTTTTACATTAATTAAGACAATCTCCATAAACTACAAAGCAAAGCGAGCAACCTAAACTTTCTTGCTGTGAGTCATAATCACTGCCCAGTTCCTTCCAGAAAAGCTCATGAATTTTAAAATCACATTTTCTTAAAATCTTTGTTTGTATTTTTCTCCCTATACCCAGAATATGGACCAAATGATAAAATTGAATATGCCTTACAGAGTTTCCTTGCCTTACACTCTGGCAAATTGCTTGAAATAATAATTACCTATTAAACTGTCGACTTTAAATGGTTATACGACCATCTTCCGCCTAAGTGGATAGGCAAAATAATATTTGAGTCCTATGCAAACCTTATACAGAATGTACATTAAAATCTATGCACAACCTTAAGCAACTATTTTGCCTTGAAGACTCGTGCTCGTACTTTGTGTGACAACTTTGATATGTTGATGTTAACAAAAAAAAATGAGGGCTTCTTGAGTGAAGTGAGGAGAGAATTAAGCAAAGGACAAACAAAACAAAATGTCTAACCAACCGATGGCAAATATTTGTTTTTAAAATATGGATGCGAGATAAGTCCTTTTTCATTTTGAAGATAGCCAATTCAACAGATATTCCCTAAAGGAGATGAATATAGGTACAGGGACGGTTGTATTATTGGTGCGTATACGAGTAAAAGGGCCTTATAGGTTTTAAGTATCTCAAAAAGTTTTGGTTTAAGGAAAGTGTAGGAATTGCAATAAATAATTTGCTGTTAGTTATGCTTTAATTCTAGGGGGAATTTTGATTTTCTTATATTTGCCTGTTGCTTTCTCACAAGCTTCCTCACAAAATTGGTTTAAAATTATTATCTAACTGCTGAATAATTAAACACTAATTAGTGATTTGGATATCTTGAAAAGTTTCATACAAATTTGTAAAATAATCGTATGAGGTAGGTAGAGATGGCAGTCATAAGCAGTTTTTACTGCGTGACTCAATTAGCGCTGGAAAGCGCCGTTTTGGTACCACAAACTGCGTTTGTTCGATCGCAAATATGACTTTATGAAGATGTCTAACGCAGGTCTAAGTTAGGCAGACGTTTATGAAAACATCCAACTTTTGTGAAAATGTGAAGAAGTAAACTTATAATAGTTCCATAAATCAACCAGGTCCCATAGTGACTTACAACTCTCAACCATTCCGAGTAATGTCAAGATTGGAGGGGACCTACAGTTTTATGCCAATTCCGAAAACAATTTTTTGACAGCACTTACTCACAACGGGCAGTGCCCGTACAAAACTCTTAGAATGACAGAGACAGGCATTGAACCCAAATTATCTGGCATGACAATCGTACGCACTAACCATCACGCCACAGGGACTACAAAATAGCTACCTCAAAGCTAACGCAGACTATATTGTTAAAGTCATGCGTAGACCTAATAATAATATTCAGAAAAGGATTATTTTGATAGCTCTACGAGGTCGGTACTCTCCTTTTAAAGACTGGTTTGATTTTGCATCAGAATATAACTATCCGTTGTCACTAAGTATTGATAATTTAGAAGCACGTAGAAACGAACTTTATGACTTTATTTCTATTATAGATGAAACATTGTATCGAAAATCAATAACACGGGCAAGAGAATCTGTTACAAGAACACTCTAAACTCAACTTATGTCTCGGGTATGACAACCAATGAGATAAGTCTAATCTTTAAAATGCGAGTTGAAATGCTTGAGCTCAATTATAGACCTCACAGAAATGATTTGAATCCGAATTGCTCACTATATGTAACCTTAATCAGGCTGAAAATATTTAGCATATCCTAGCTTTTTTTCCAATAATACAGGAAATCCGAAGATTATATTTTAATAAAAGTTTTTTTTTTTTCAATTGAAGAATGTTTTGCAATTTTAAATGGAGAAAGTGGATGGAAAACTCTCATTCGATTGGTTTCAGAGGCCCTAGCATATAGAAACATGTATATTAACTTTTAACAGATGCGGTCTAATGATATACTTTGTTTTAGCTAAACTAAAAGCCCAATTTGTGTATTGAAACACTTTAACTTATATTTTATATATACCATTGTTCTAATTTATTATTATATTATTATTATTTATTATAATTGTAATAATTATTTATGTAATTAATATTATATATTATAATGTTTGTTTTCGACTATATTTTTTATATTAGGTTTATATTTTAACTGTTTAATGAAATTTATAAACTGAACTCTCTCTAAACGTATTTATTTAATTCATATAATTTGTATTTCCGGCAGACGGAACTAATTTTGTTAAATATATTAGGTATATGGAAAAAAAAGAATAAAGAAAAAAAAAATAGCTACATGAAATAAGACTCAAATTATCAGAGATTTTGTTTTGTATTTGATACATTTTGCATTAAAATAAGACTTATATACTCTTGAATTTGAAATTTTTGAACATGCAAGGGCAGGACATTTATAAAGAAAGCGAATTACAGTTTCCCTTTCATGTTGGTCTCCGGCAGTTACTGCAGTGAGTATTGTGAGGGATACCCAGCTTTGCTGCATGCTCTCCCATCGGCCAATGTCCGGTACATATTGCAGTGACCCGGGCTATATCATGCCTAGTTCTGCTTAAAAGTTCGATAGAACGGTTTTTGTTATAGGTAGGCCATATCTTCCTGGATATGGTACAATCCGTTAGATTGTTCCACCTGCTGCGGTTGGATTCTGTCGGAAAAATTGAGAACATTTTGCCCTTCAAAGCTCCATAAGGAATATTAACCCTTTCCGCAAGTGAGCTATGAAGGGCCGGACCCAGACGGGCAAACTCATCAGAACGTTTATTTCAATCAATGCCACTATGACCTGGAACCCAAATAAAAGTGACACGGAGGTTGATTTTGAGGACATTGTTAGAACAGTATAGAGGATGTTGTGGCCGAATCGATGGCCATAAAAGCCGTCTGGCTGTCTGTGCAGATAGCCGTATTTCTATTTTAGTTTAAGTTTAATTTGAGTATTGTGCATGCTTCTTTGATTGCTAGTAATTCAGCTTGTAATACACTGCCACAATCAGGTAGCCGAAAATACTTAAAGACATTAAGGATTCAGAGGAGATTCCCGACCCAACTCCACACTTCATCTTTGACCCGTCAGCAAAGATTGTGGTATCAAAGTTTTTCGTAACTCTGCCAATCCTTTCTGGCGAGAAAGATAACTTTAAAATTTTTACTGAGGTTCAAGGCAGAGGTGCAGTAGTCGGTGTATGTCACAAAAATATCCGCTGGAATCAGTTCGTTAGTGTTGTCATGTCCATAGGGTCTGGAAAATCAACAGTTTGATTCTTTAACCTTAGCGCTCTGCACGATATTAAATATTTAATATGTAGATCTACAGGTAGGTGCAGAATAACATTTAAGGCATCTGTTAGACAGGATCGAAGGGCCCCTGTAGTGCCAACACTAGCTATTCTTTAAACCTTCCTAAGAGCCTCGATATTGCATTTCTTGCTGAACGCAGGCCACAACACAATAGATCCATATGTCAAAATAGGACGTACAACGAACGGCTATGTAGATATGTCCACAAAATCATCTTCGATTGAAGGCCCCGCTCGTTACTAAAAATTTTTCTGCAGGCGCCAAACCCGTTCTTCAATGTTTTTTCTAGTTTGGTTTAGGATCTAGAATGATTCCTAGATAGATCGCGTTGGAGGATAATGACAGGATTTGACCGTTTAGTTGGGGTAGGGTGAAGGCAGGTATTTTAGTTTCGGTCGTAAAGAGTATCAGTTCAGTTTTGCTCTGATTAACACCTGCTCATGGCCCAGCTGCTAACTTTCTTCAGAGCCATCTCCTTACATTTTTTTTATCCTATTACTAAAAAATGTGATATGATGCCGGAAAAAATACTCATAGAAAATAACATAGAAAACATAGAACGCTTAAATCGTCACAAATAATTCGCCATTAAATTAACGGCCAATTATTTAACATAATCGTAATTATGTCAAATTTTTCAATATGATAGTTTTCAAACTTTACTGATAGTAAAGAAACGGTAAATGTTGTTTTGTTCGTTTGACATTCATTGAATCTGTCAAAATTTGGAAATGACACATGCTTTTTGGACACTTTATGTATCTCGTTATACAAAAATGGCTGCCTATTTCCAATGGGAATTCTGATACTTCTTTTGGACCATCTTTTGAACCAATGGTGGATCTTGGGGAAGAGGGAGTTCATGACCCCCCCCCCCTTCAGATTATATTTTTTTATTTTCGTAGGAATTTCCTTCAATTCAAAACTTATCCTGTTGCGATAATGCATATAACCCCCCCTTTATATTTTTAATTAATTATTTTTCATATATGAACATAAGATTAGCATATTTTACTGCTTTAAACTTTGTTACTAATATTACTACTTTTAACTAAGGACTGGAACAAAAACATAATATGAATCAAAAATCAAGCCTTTCCAACAGCCCAGCACAAATTCATCAACTTTTTGACCAATGTGTGATACAGGGGGGGGGGGTCATGTGAGCCATAAAGCTTATACAGTAAAGTTCATACAAGTTAAGATTTCTTAATCATTTAACGATATTTACCAAAAAGCGGTTTGCTGTCAAAAACAAGTAAAATCTTTGTTTTCACACAATTTGATAATAAGTTGCCTTAAATTCCTGAAACTCAACTTCAATTCCTTCTTATTTTATTTTGACGCACATTAGTGTTTGGCTTTCTTAAAGTGTATTTTTTTCTGTAAAAATTGATTTTCTATTAGATACAAAAACTTTTAAGATCTTAAAAAAATTAAAGAAATCTACTTTTTGAAGTAAATTTGCTTTCGACGCTCTAGAACTGAGATTTAAACAAGAATATCAAGAATATAAGTGTCCCAAAAACAACAAAAGTGACACTTTTGTTAAATTAATGAACCTTTCATATCTATTAATTGAATATAAAAGTTTTGAATCTCTCGCTAACTGAAGTGAAAAGAAATTCTGTAACGTGTAATTTGTGAGTGCCACACTAAAGTTCTTCCCAAATTCTTTATTTACCTTAATTTCTATAGAAATTATGTACTTAAAAGCACCTATTTCCTTGAATTCAAGAACCAAATAGTGTTCTCTCTATAATTTTGATGTTTTGTTCGTTCCTTTAAGATCAAAATAATTTCTAAAGGTTCACCAAAAACAGTATTTTTTTAGAATCTGTCTTCTAGCATCGGCTCCAATCTCGAAGTTAGCAGACTGATTACGATAGTGATAATAGACTCCCGAAAATTTATTCCGAAAAAAACACTTTAAATAAAAGCCAGAAAATTCTTCATTTCAGACTCTGTTTTATTTTAATACGATAAAAGATCATATTTTTCCGGAAAACGGTGCAGGGAATTAACTTCACGGGAACTACCTTCACATGGGAACTAACTTCACCACTAGTGGGAATTAATTTAACCTTTTTTTGGTGAAGTTATTTCCCACTGAAGGTGGGAGATAATTTCACTTTTTTGTGGGAATCAATTTCACTTTCATGTGAAGTTAACATAAGTTGAAGTTGAAAAATGACAGATACTTGGTGCTCGATTGAAATTTTTGAAATTGGAGCCTAACACAAGTTTTTTTGAATTGATAGCACGGCGTACTAACAGCTAGGTATGTAAGGGGGGGCATGCTGCCCCCCTGCAACCCCCCTGCTTGGGATCACTATAGGATTTGGGGTGGGTGCGAGTTTGGGTATATGCAAAGAACACAAATGCGTTGTGATTCTTTCATAACTGTGAGCCATACTTGCTTTTTTTTGTTGGGAATTTCTTTGATTTTAGTGCTCTAATGCAAAAGTTCTTTGCATATACCCAAACTCGCACCCACCCCAAATCCTATAATGATCCCAAGCAGGGGGGTTGCAGGGGGCAGCATGCCCCCCCTTACATACCTAGCTGTTAGTACGCCGTGCTATCAATTCAAAAAAACTTTTTAGCAAAAGTAGCTATTCTAGACAATAAATCAACCATTTTTGAATTTTAAAATATTCGGCGTTGTTTCCATTATTTTTTTGGCCTTATTTCTTTTTATAAATCGAAATAAAGCCAAATTGGTTTTATTTCGTTTTGAACAACGAAATAAGGCCAAATTTGAAATTTGGTGTTATTTCATTTGGTACTATTTCACGTCACCAATTCAACGCTTGATATTTTTTCAGATATTTCAATCGTAGGTGGGAAGTTACTTCACACAATTTTCTGATGAAATTATCTCCCGCCTTCAGTGGGAGATAACTTCACAAAAAAAAAGTGAAATTAATTCCCACTAGTGGTGAAGTTAGTTCCCATGTGAAGGTAGTTCCCGTGAAGTTAATTCCCTGCACCCGGAAAACTTTCTCATTTTCGGAAATTTTGCATCTACATTTTTGTAGTGCTTTGCATTTATACAAATGGTAATAAGAACAGAATATATAATTTTTTTAAAAAAAGCTACGTTTTAACACTTTTTCTAACATTTCTGCGTGAGATGCTCCAAAATACATTTTTAGAAACCTGTTAGAATCTTGGAATTTATTCATATGTAGGTACTAGGGAGTCGTCCAAATTTAATAATTGGGCCATATCTTGCAGGACAACAGCGTTCTTAAGTATTCTAATAATAAAAGTTGTCACTTTACAGAACATTAAAGAACATTTTTAAGTTTGGCTCAAAAACTCATCTCTATGTTAAGTGTGTGTGCCTCCCCCCCCCTGATTAAAAGTCTGTATCCGGCCTTGTTTTGAACAAGTTTATTTTTGTTGCATTTGGCTTGAATGTTGATTAGGAGCCCCAAAACAGTTGCTTTATTTATTAATATTAGTGTCAAAATCCGTCACTGGATAAAAGCTTCTAGCCAAACTGACAGATTTCTCTCTCACTCCATATACGAATAAGAAAAAAAGGCAATGTGGTCAAAAAGGATATTTTATATTCCAAAGTCAAATTCATGATGATGAAACCTTTGGGGCATTTTACTATACAGAGTTGTCAAGAGAAACTGTGTACATATTTGCTTAAAGTAGTCCTTCTGTTGAATAGAGACATGAGAAGACTCCTTAATGAAGAGAGTAAACAAGAAGTCATATGACCAGTGGCCATCATACACAGATATCCTAAATATGGTTTATTAGTTAGGTTAATATGTATGTATGTTTGATGTCTCTATAAATTGTGTTATATTTTGATGAAGGATTCTGGATATGACATATTATAATTAACTGTCATAGCTACTATACATTTGAGATTATGTATCTATCTATAAGAGATATTTCAATTTTATCAGGTGCTTTATTGAATAAAATGCTGTATTAATTAAAATGTAACAAAATTCCGTACGTTTATTAAAAATTATTCTCTATTTGATGGTTTTCATTATCAGGAATTATATCAAGTTTTTTCGTGGACATTTTTGAATGATAGAAATCTTGTTGCTGAAATTGAAATAACGCATTTGAATTATAAAAACATATGATTTCCAGGAAGCATCACCGTTTGATAAAGATTCTATCAGTAATTTAAACATTTAAAAAAATCATTCAATATTTTTACCAGGAATTCATTTTGCTGGCTTGACACGATGACTTGCATCTGGTTGCTCCTTTGCTCGAGTTAATAAAAATATAATTTTTTTGGGAATGATTAAAATATTGATAACGAGTTGATAAATGAATATTTTTAATTTAGGGTCATTGCACATGCAATTCAAACAGTCCTTAAATTTTTTGGAGTGGTTTTAAAAAGAAATCAGGATATCAGTCTTATTTTGGAATTTTAATTTTAATTGTGGCGATAAGCTGTAGTTAAATTTTAATGGCTCATGTTGAATGTGAACCAGACCTAAACGTGAAGTTTTTGTCTGTATTTCATTTGACATTTCTCAATTTCAGTCAAACTCAATTTTAAACAGGCTTATTATGAAAATGTGATAGTGAGGCTGAAGTGCCATCCACGTCAACTCGTCGTAGTGCCTAACAATTCCACTTCTCATATGCTTGTCGTTGATGAACATTATGCATAAAGACTTGCATTTACACACTAATAACGTGCAATTGATTCAAGACCTAAAGCATTTTGACCATTTAAGGCGTTGTCGTTGCCTTAAATGGTCAGAATGGTAACAGTGGATGATCAATTTTAGAAGAAAATCATCTTCAGTGATGAGTCACATTTTCTCCTCAGTGGAATTGTCAATAAGTAGAATTGCCACATTTATGTGAATGACAATCCAAGAGTGATTGTCGAAAAACCAATGCACTAACAAAGAGTGAATGTTTGGTGCGGCTTATGGGCTGGCGATATCATCGGGCCGTATTTTTTACAAAATGAGACTGGTCAGGCACTTACTGTGAATAGCGTTCGCTATCGTGAGATGATAAGAAACTTTTGATGGCCTGAATTGGAAGATATGGATGTGGACGATATGTGGTTTCAGCAACAGGATGGTGTTACTTTCCATCAAACAGCTAGTAAAACAACGGCTCTTTTGCGCGACAAATGCAATTTCCATGTCATCTTACGTGATGGTTATGTCAATTGTCTATCAAGATCATGTGATTTGACACCGTTAAACTTCTTTGTTTGGGGTCATTTGAAAAAAAAAAAATGTACATCGATAAGCCGGCAATAATTCAGGAGCTGAAGAATGAGGTAATTTGGCACATTAAGGGAATAGAACCTACGTTATGCCTTAGCGTAATCGAAAATGTGGACCATGGGAATATGGTGTACCGCCGAGGTCGCATAGACCATTTGACCGATATTTTATTCTATACATAATTGAACTATACCAATATTATCATAATAAAAAGAAATTACACTTATTTCCTAAATGATTTTTGTTTTATTCAAAATCAACATCGGCCCTTAAATGTAACCACTCTCTCTCTCTATATTTAGGTTTATTTCAACTATAGTTAGTTCACCGATTAAAAAAACGTGCTAAAACATAAAATCGTAATTAATAGCAATTCACATTCCAGTCATCACAAAATCAGTCATCCATTGATAACATGAACCTGAAAAGGTTTTTATCGTTAGCTCAAATGTTATAATAAAGTCTATTGATCAAGTAAACGATCAATCATGTGTACACAAAATTGAAATTGATGGCATAAATATCTATAAACCTTTTTCAGGAATAATACATTCTCACTCATATCTCACTCACACTTTGCTATATATTTATTTCAAATTGGAAGTTATTTTATTGGGTACCTACTATAGATATTTTTGTCGAATTGAAACATGTCGAACTTTGACATTTTTCGACATCGACGCATATTTAATAGCATTCTTTTATTCAATTCACTGATTATTTTCAACAAACATTCGTTGGCTAAGGAAAAATTTCCTCTCGGCGTACTTCCATACTGTTTCAAACAAGCCAGCTGTTTTGGCCCTAAATGAAACATACATAAGTAGGTGAACCATATAGAAATCCAAATCATGAATCAGCCTCTCGGTGATTTGATGCTCTAGGCAACACACTACGGGGGTGTGCTAAAATCTTTGCTGAGTTTAACCACCCTACTCGGCTGGTCAACTCACTAGAAGATCGAACGAATGGTCGAGCAGAAAATATTTTTGACTAATTCCTTACTTCTTATCCTGATAAGTTTACTATTAGCGTTCTATCCTATCCTATCGGCACTTCTGACCATTCTGTTTTATCGGTTAATTTCTCGTAGCAAAACATTCCAGATAAAGAATGAGCTCTTAAGAGAACCGAGAAATCAGACGATTATTTAGTTGGTCACTATGCTTCCTTGAAAGTGCCCTTGACACCAATGCATATATCACTTGTTTGATTCATTTGGGAATGAGAACTTTTAATCCAAATAGGTTGAAAGCTTCAGATGCAAAGGAAACGCATTGTTTGATTTAAACAGCAAAGTTGTTATTATAGAGTTAAAGAGGTAACTTTCTGTTTTATACAACCAACCCAACTGCGGACCAGAAAATAGAAAAAAGTTCAAGCAAGGCAGAAGGGCCTGCAACACCAATATTCGACGTATCAAATGTATGGAGGAGAGGAATTCTTCCTCTTCCTCGGTTTCTAAGCTGGTTTTCAGTTGTCGTAGGCAGTTTGCCAGCAGTTCAACGTTGATAAAGAATGTTATGACTCTGCCCAAACTTCGAAGCGTGAATTATTTTATGAGATCAATCTTCTTTCGCACATGAACAGTAGCCAAAGTACTGCTATTGTTCTGCAAAGCTATTTTTTAACGCTCCTAAACCACTGCGTTAGTTTCTTTATCTATCGTACTCTTCAGGTCTCATTACGAGCGGATGGAAAAAAGCATTTGTCCAGCCGATACCCAAAAAAGGCGAGTTCTCCTCCGCCACAAATTTTTAAACGATCGCAATTCTAAGGTCCTGAAAACACTGATTAATTATCACCGCAAGAAATATCTGGAAGAAAGAACTTTTCTTAACGAACTGCAGTATAGCTTTCGAGCAATAGGTCCAGTGGTGATCTTTTGATTTATCACACCGAACAGTAGAACAAACCCTTACATAGTTTTGGAGAAATTAAAATGATTACACTTTATATTTCAAAAGCATTTAAAAAAGCTTGGCACCAGGCCCTCTATCAAGAACGCATGACTTCGGTTTTAACGAATTTCTTCTTCATTGGATAAAAAATTACCTTTTGGACAGTTAAATAAACGTAATATTGAATGATTCAAGTCTGAAAAATACAAAATTCCCATAAATTTTGGTATACCACAGGGCACTGTTCTGTCTCCGGCACTCTTCCTCATTATTATTAATGATTTCCTGTCTGAAATTTCCAAACCAATTACTTGCTGTGCTGACGATAGTATATTCAGCTTTGTATATTTGGTTTAAGATTCATAACCCTGCACTTTGAATGTGGATCTGACTTTGACAGCATTGTTCAATGGGAAATCAAAAATCGTGTAGAATTAAAAGACGCTGTTTATTGTCGTTCAAACATAATTTACCGCCTTTGCCCTATACATGCAGTGTTGCCAGAAAATATTTACTGAAATCGGGAGATTTCCACATTAGAAATCGGTGTAAATCGGGGTAATTTGTTTAACCCTACAACTCATTGACAAAGATAAGCTTTCTGTCAATTTTTTCTGAATGTTCTTTTTTTAGAATGTGTTTTTCATTAACTATGAAAATAAATTCAGATTTCCTATTACTAAAAATAAAAAACTTTTTGTTTCATTTGTATCATGACTTATTTTATTTCATTTAAATTAATTATAATAAGTAATATGCTTGGTTACATTAAAATTAAATATTTTTATTTCGGAGGTACTGAATACGTTATTTAATAAGTAAAAATTGATATTTTTTTTGTTTTATTATGCTTTTTAATTAAAATTCATATTCTTTGAACACAAAACGTAAAACTTAATAATAAATAATAAATATTTCCCTTGTTATATTAAATTTACAGTCTTTTATGGGGCATTGGCTTACAAGAAACTGAATTATTTAGTGCTTATAGCACTTAGCTAGCTTAGAAATGAAAAAAGTAATATGTAAAAGCTAACAAATACTCCAAGGATTCAAGTTTCTTATAAACCAACGGCTTAGGTACATACATAAGTATCTTAATTTGTATTATTTTTAAATATATTTATTTTGCTTGAATTTTTTTAACAAATCATTAGACACTTTTAAGTTTAAACAATTGCAATCTCTGAACTTTAGGTAATCCTTAGAAAGTAATGTTCCTTGTAAAGTATCAACATCTAGCCTATTTCTTATTTTCGTCTTATTCAAATTTATTTGCGAAAAAGTTCTCTCCACGTTAGCGGATGAATTCGGTAATAATACCGATGAAATAAATCGAGCCATCAATGGGAAAGCTAAAGTTTGATTGCACTTTTGATTGGGCACACAATCTTCCAAAGTATTTCTATTTTAGTATTTTCAATTCCCTCAGATAATATATGTATTTTCAAAATCAAGATTTCGTATTTGCCTATATTCCAAATCAATTCTCTGGTATATCTTTGGAAGGAATAATATTATCAAACAAGTTAAAAAGATTACTTAATGAATCAATTTGTTTATTTACGGTCTTTTTAGGTTCCAATAAGGTCAAAGCTTTAAACAATTTATTTTTAAAATCAAATCTTTTGAATATTTGTTCGCGTAGTTCGACGTAGAAACTTATACAGTTATTTTTAAATCGTTCGACTTCACAACTTGCAATAAGATTTTTTTCCAATTGTAAATTAAAGTCGCTGCCGAGATATAAATTATCATTACTTATTATATTGTATGGACATTTGAAATTAATATTTTCAATAGCCGTTGCCCTTAGATAAGCCTGCTTAATGAAACAATCTAAAATTGCTAGTACTAAAGTTTTAATTTCACTGTATATAGCTTGTGAATCTGTGGCTCTTCGCTTTGAAAAAGTCGGTTCAATTTATTAACTTGAGGAAGAGCAAAGCTTAAGAATTTTAGATACAATTCATTTAAAGGATCTTGTAGATACATTAAAATTACTTTACCACTTTCGAGATTATCTATATTCGCTTCAAAGGCGAAGTATACCTTAAGGGGTTCATACAATTCTAATATTCTGGAAACAACGCATTCCAATGATAACCAACGAGTCTGCGACGGATGGAGAAGTTTATATGACTTGTATTGCAATAATTTTAGAATATCTTGATATTTTGACACCCTTTTCAAACTATTTTGAATATAGTTGTAAATATCCCGACACATTGTTTCAACAATTGGACGAAGTTTTAAGCAGGCGTAAGATGCACAGAGGGCAAATGAATGGCAGACACATTTAAAAACTACTAGATTTGGGCAGTCACCCTTTTGCAAAGAAGCAACCGAATTTTTATTGCGAGTCATATTATTTGCTCCATCCGCCGCAAACCCTATTAATTGTATCTTATAATCAATATTCTTTTCAATAAAGTTGGTTATAATTGTCGAATGCAATGTTTTTGCATCCGCAGCAATAACTCTCGAGAGATCAAAACAAAAATCATAAATCTTAAAATTAATACATATTCTTACCACCGTGCTTATGATTTTTGTTGCTGATAAGTCAGTTGATAATTAATAAATTAATTAAAAAGTACTCAAATTTTTAGTAGGTACAATTATGAATTATGTAAATTTCAGAGATGAAAATACATTAAAATACTTTTTTATATAAAACATCGAAAATCGGGGAAAAGTGTCATAATTAGATCAAAAATCGGTGTATCGTAAATAGGTCTAAAAATCGGGAGAATTACGATAAATCGGTGTTTCTGGCAACACTGTATACATGGGTGTAAATTGCATCAAAGAGATTACAAACCTAGAAATTCTCGATATGTGAATTTCCAAGCACCTTTTTGAGGAAGGATCATATATGCGATGTAGCCTAAAATGCCGCTAGATGTTTTGGGTTTCCTGAGGCGATGCAAATAGTTTTCTCTTGCTCTGATCTGGCTGTTATCTATAAGACCTACGTCCAAAGCCTGAGTATAACTCCTATCTCTTTTCTAGTGCTCCTGCAACTTACTTAAGTCTCTTGGACATAATTGAACGTAGAGCAGTCAAATTGATTGATTACAATATAATCGTCGAATCATTTACGTCACTTGAACACACTCACATTTCATTGCCTTCAGAATTGCTCATCATTATAACCTCGAGCCCAATTTCTACATTAATTTCAATTACAGAGATTAGTGTTTTAGCCGTACTACGCGAATGTGAAATGGATTACAACACTCTCTCTCCCAGTTATAGAAATATTCAGAAATTAAAAACCAATGTGTACCGACACCTGTTTTCAAATACTGTGTCTTCGCATAATAAGGGTTCTAAAAATGTCCTTGAGTGTGCGCTCATTTAAAAAAAAAGAAGACGATTTTTCAATTAAAACGAAGGTGGTGATCGGATGGCTTGATTTCTTGCGTTTACTGAACCTTAAAAACTTAAGACTAAAGTTTTAATGCACAATATGTTTTCATGGCGTTTGTGGAATACCTTATTCCACCGATCGTCTGCACTACGGTCTACAGCAGCAATATTTTCAGTCGTTCTTGAGCGCCGCACACGGTTTCAATTATTCCCATCACTAAGTTGAGCCAACAGCTCAGATTTTTTTTACCAGTTGTTTTCCAAAAAAGTACTTTGGTTTTTTCGCACGGTGACTGCAAAATTAACAATATTTTGTAGTAAATTTTATCAATTTCAAAGCGTTTTTCAAACACAAATCATTTTATTTTTAGCAATGGCTAAATTTTTCCTTGTGAAATGAAAAACAGGATTAAAAGTGGAAGCTGTCCAAAAAGCCACCAATTCAAAATGAAACGCCTTGTTGAAAAAAGAGTTATTATAAAATTGAATTTTGTTTTTAAAAAATTAAAAGGTGATACAAAATAAAAATAAGTAACTAATTCAATAGCTTAAGCTTAAATATCTGAAAATCTGCCTGTTCAAGCTCAATTAATTACAAGTGTTGTGGTGTTTTTAAACTTTGCATTTTTCTGCTGAGAAACGATAATTTAAACAAAGAGATGCCTCTCCTGGTAAATTTACCCCAAAACTGAAAAGATATCTCCATTCGTTGAGAATATAAGACTTTTGATACAAAAATAAACCCATTTTGCACCACAATAAACCATTTGAGAGTTAATCGAAGTGGAATTGTTTAAAGCACTGTTTCAAAAAGTATAACGTATAAAACAAATAATATCGTTAAGCTCCATAAATCATTAATACCTCTTCACGATACGAATAAAAACAGCAGGCACATTCTTCGATCATATAATAGAGATATTTTTATTTTATATTTATTTATTTATTTTTAAATTTTATTTTTTAACACAAATAAATATTTTTTATTCGCAAATCCCAATTTTCCACAACATGGCAAAACAGCAAATAACGGTTGTATGTTTATTTAAGCAAAATAAAAAGAAAAACTCGAGTAAATCAAAAAATGAAAAATGTTTGCACTTTTATTTATCCCAACAAAGGGAGCGGAGCATTATGATGCGTGGAGGCGTTGGATGGGAAGGTTCCTGAGTACGAGTACTCGTAGGTATACATAACCGCACACTTTTGGAATTATTTTGCTTTTTCCAGAAGGACTATTATGTGCCTTACATTTTAATTAAGAGGATAAACATTTCTTTTTTCTTATAACGCGTCGTCGGTCGTTTTAAAATCGATGCTTTCCTTCGAATTTGTATAGGAGAGGAGGGCTCGAGGTCAGGCTGAGGAAGAGGCGTGTGTAAATTTAAAAGAAATTTAATTAAAATAATGTTAATGCTGTTAATGCGTATAGAGACCCTAGACAAATTTGTTTTGTTGTTAATGTGAAAAAGAAGATGTTTTTGATGGAAAAACAATTTAAAATTAAGTGGGTATACTTGCGTACATACAGTATACACATGTTGTTTTTAAGATCCTTATGTTTATACACATTTCTTAATTAAACACTACCAAGTTACTTGTTGCTTTCTATAAACCAATTATTTGCTGTTCGTTAGTCTCGAGAAAGTCTGTACCGATATGGCTAATTTTGGCATTCAATTATTTGCAGATGTCCAGAGAAGGTTTAAACGGTAAATAAATAAAATGCACGACTGGGTCGCACGAACTTGCTCCTGTATAAAAAAGCACCTATATAAGATTTAAAATTATACCTTTAAAACAAGTTTGTCTTCAAAGATTTAAATGCTATTCGATTTCTCAAAAAAACCGCGCGATTCATCCCAAGACACAACTCATCCTAGGACAACTCATCCCGGAAATGAATTGGTATTTACAATAGTTATAGTTATAAACAATACATACATATGTACCAATCAGCCCTATCATGAATTCCATCGTAGTCGGAATTTTTACGAATCCCGAAAAACTGTATCATGATGCAAAATTGTTCGTTCGTAATGCAAAATTGTATGAGATTTTCCACTACGAACGGATTTCATGATACAGTTTTTCGGGATTCGTAAAAATTTCTGATTACGATGGAATTCATGATAGGGCTGAATATAATAAAAGTTTTGTCAATCTAATGCGCTCTTTCGGGCTCACGCACAGGATTTGATCTGGTGAGATGGGAGGGGATTACATTTAATGCAGTTAAAATAATTTAAAAAAAAAAACTATTTTAAGATTCAAAACTTTACCTGAAAAATAAGTTTGTCTTCAAAAATTTAGATGCCATTTTATAAATCAAAAAACCCTTGATTTTTCAAAAATTTTTTTTGAAAATCGTTAGAGCGGTTTTTTTTTTAAATTAATTTTTTATATATAAAATTTTTAAATTTTGTTCTAAAAATATTTTTGGTATGCAGTTGTTTAGTGATTGTAAATATACGCTCTACATTTGAATTTCGTAAAAAAATGTTGACCCGTTTTTGAGATATAGAATTTTGAAAAAAAAAAATTCAATATTTTTTTAAAAATCCAAACAATAAAAAATTTCACTTTTGATAATCAAATATAGTTAAGGCAATATAAGAGCTTATTCAGAAAAAAAATTATTGAAATCGGTTGATAAGTTGCTGAGAAAATTAAGAAACAAAATAACGGTTCTATGAGCGGTACCTTTCCTGAGCAATACAAAAATATGTTTTTCTTATGAAAAGAAGCCAAGTTTAAAAATAAAATTTTAGAGAAAATTTAAAAAAAATCTATCGGTTTGTTTTTGAGAAAATTCGAATTTTCGTTTTTTGACCAAAAAAATTGTATGGGGGCCACTGTTAGTTTTGGTCTTAAAAAAAAAATGAAAAAAAACGCCTAACGCGAATCTTCTGAAAACCTTAACTTCCAAGTTTGAACTCAATCGACCCAATGGTTTAGGCTGTAGGAGCGTGGACAGACAGACAAAACAGACCGGACGGAATCGCGGGACCCACTTTTTTCGACTTCTCTACCATCGTAATATCATGTTTGATTAAAATCTCGAGTTCGAAATTTTGCACGAATGCAAAACTTGCCATATAGTTCCTATATGTCGCAAGTAAAAAGAGGCTGGGATGCGACCCACACTGATAACTTCCCATCCCGTCTGTCGTTTTGTCTTGCTTAAAAGGTTTGTAGGTTTTCGTGTTGGGTTAGAAAAGTTGTTACTTGAATTATTCTTAAACATTTTAAAATTACCAACAATATTTTTCATATAAAGAAATAGTTTAGTTTGAAAATAGTTTTATTAAATAGATTTTTAGTCGAAAACAAATTTTTACCAATTTAAGTAGCATTTCTTAAATTTTTACAAATTGGATTAATGAAATTAATTTGAGAGATATCAAGAACCGAACATCAATTTTTACCAAATTTGCGTACTATTTTTTGTAGATTTTATTTTTTTTATGAAAAAACGGATTGTTGGATTTTTATAAAAAAAATACTGAATATCGAAAACAATATTTTCTGTGAAATAAAAAGAGTTTGAAGACAATATTTTTAATTTTTGAAAAGCTATTTGAGTCGTAAGTAAATTTTTACCAAGTTTTAGTATTGTTTTTTTGTTAGGTTTTTGTTTTTTGTACAAAACCTGTCAATTAGATTTTTCTCAAAATTTTACTGAATGTTGACAACAATATTTTTTAAAAGATAAAAGTAGTTTAAAGCCAATATCTCAAAGTTTTGAAAAGATATTTGAGCCGAAAATCAATTTTTACAAACTTTTATTAATTTTTTTTGTTTAGGTTTTTATTTTTTGTAAAAAAAACTGTCAATTCGATTTTTCTCAAAATTTTACCAGATGTTGAAAACTTTATTTTTCTTTGCAAAAAATTGTTTTGGTGATAAAATCATTTTGTATTCGTAAAATTTTCGAGGTGACAAATTTTTTTTTCAGTTTTTTTTTGATTTATAAATAAAACCGTTAATTGGATTTTTTTTCAAAAAATATACTTGTTTGGTATCGCGTTATAGATATTATATAAAATTTAATTCAAGTCTCTAGCATTTTTTGTTCGTAAGATATTTAGGGTTAACCAAAATTTTCACCTTTTTTTTAAACTGCTATGGTAAAAAAACCACCCACGCAATTTTCTTGAGAGCCCTTTCTGCATCTTTCTGCCTTATTATCAGTATAACAACATTTATTTAAAGTCGATATCTCTTCTGGTTCTTGAGCTATGGACGACGAAAAAAACGTCGCCAACGTACGGACGTACGAACGTACGTACACACGCACGCACAGACATCTTTCTAAAAATCTTTTATTTCGACTCTAGGAACCTTGAAACGTGGAGAAATGTCAAAATTTTCAATTTGACAAATCGGACCCATTACAATAACTTCCTATGGGAAGTTAATAAGAAAATGCTCGGAATTAAACAAAAGCATCAAACTTTGAATCCTACATTATACAAATGACGATAGAAATTTACAATGACAATGACGCATTGTGATACCCCATTTTTTTAATTTGAGTTTCAAAACATTTTTAGTATACAGTTATTTAGAGCTTATTTATTAATCTACGTTGTATATTTGATTTTTATGACCTGTTTTTGAGATATCGAATTTCGAAAACAAAATTTTAATATTTTCTTAAGAATAAAAAACATGTTTCACCATAAATATTATTAAAGCAGTATAAGAGCTTTTGCAGAACAAAACAAAATGGTGAAATCGGTTGATTTGTTCATGAAAAAAAATAAGTAACGGTTCAATGGTGGGGGGGGGGTAAAAACCACGCCAGTGGATATCATTCTATATACAATATTATTAGATTTCATTAAGTATTATTGCGAACAAAACAGGCTAAAACCAAGTGCTAAACATTACGGCAGATCTTTATTTTAACTGTCGGAAATACGATTTTATTCCTAAGCGAAAGTGAATTTTTGTTTGACAAACGCTTTTTTTGTATAAAGCTTATATCTTTTTTGTAGCATTTTTAACGATCTCTAAAATGAGCAATATACGAGTATCTTTATATTGAAAAAATCTACTGTAAATTGATTCCAGAATCAGAGGCTCTGATTCAGAGCACTTCTAAGGAAGTAAAATTAAGGTCGCATACATAAAGTTATCCACCAAAATTTCACTTTGTCGGAATTTTTTCGAAGTGAATGTCTAATTTAACTGCCCTTAACCACAAACCTTTCTAACAGCAAAAATATGCGACACACGTTTTTACCTTTTTTCTGCCCTTTTGCTGTCACAAACGCAAAAACCCAGACCAATAATAATCCCAAAAGTGGATTTGAAAAGTTGTTTCATTTCGCCTTCTGCTGCGGATAAAGAAACTTTATTTTATTTCCTGAATATTAGTTTATATTACTGTGATTGTGATTTCAGACGGCACTGTAGCTCTAAAGCTCTAAGTTCCCTATATAACACTCAAATAGCTATACGAGTTAAGAAGTATGTATTTGGGTCTGGTCTGGGTGGTTTAATTCTGAGATCTTGATATAATAAGGATTTATGATGTATGTGAAAAGTTTTCTCTTATAAAACTTTGGTGATATTCGAGATGTGGCATTTCGGACAATACGATACTTTACAATTTGTAAGGAAGAGATTTCGTGTCCAAGTTACTAAACATTGGCTTAATTTTTGGTCTCTTTGGTGGCTAATTTATTTACTAATCTTATTTTTGCTGGCATGGGTATAAATGGATGTATTTTATTTTTTGAATATAACACATAATAAAAACTTTACTTTGGCAACGGTGGTGGCGAGTTAATGGAATTCTGATACTTATAGTATCTTATTTCATTTAAAATCTGTTTATTTTGTGTCAGATTTGTGAACAATATTCATTCATGATCATATTCATAACGTTGTTTCTTATGGACAAGAGATTTTTGTAACTTGAAGCATAATGTGGGTACATGATTTCAATTTTAAAGGAAGGTCAAGTAGTTTCTGATGGAAAGTAGAAGAAAATTGAAATGGAAACTAAATAAACTTTTTATCCAAAAAACTTTCTAAAAAGAGAAAAGTATATGTGGACCTAACTAAATAACAATAGAATTATAAAAGTTTTATATAGTTTTGGAATTCAGGGTTATGAATCCTTATTTTTGTAGCTTATTAAAAGAAAATTTAAACGTAGGATAGGGTATGAAATAATTTGTTGTCTTTTTGTTTTTTTTTTTTAAAGAACAAGTTGCAAAGATATGTCCAAATTCAACAAAACTTAATTTTTGTAAATATTTCAAATAACAATAAAGTTAATTTATATTTTTTCACTATTAACCATACAATTTTAAATATATTATACCTATGTAAGTATCTAACATTATTCTTAGTTTGTGATCTGCTTATCTTTTGTGAGGCGATAGAGCTCAATTAAAAAGGTGTGACACTAACCGCTACTAATGCGCCCACATTAATGTCCTTTTGTAGCTCCTAAGGGTGTGATTCCAAATTGTATCATTTAAATTATATTCTAAGGAGTAAAAAATGGATTTAGTTGTGCACGTTAATGCATTAGAGTTTTAAGAATTTTATATATTCAAAAAAAAAAAAAAAATAGTGCAATGAATAGGGATTGATGAGCTAATGAAATAATTTTTAAAATTTGTATGGCAACTATAAGCTGTTGTTCTAAAGCTCAAGGGAGATAGTTTTAATTAGGGCTAGTCTCAACACCAGACCCAACAAGACTTTAACTTGTTTCGTATTGAAAAATAAAAACTTCAGACTCGTTTAGGTTTTGTAAACTTAGTCTTGTTTTTTTTTTTTTAAATTATGTCTAAGTTTTTAAATTTGAACTTGGTCTTAATGTATTAAAACACGTGAGAAAATAGAATAAAAATATATAGAAAAATGGATAAATGTATAGCTAATGAGATTATTTTGTAAGCTATCATTTTTAATGATTTTATGGTTCATTTCAGTAACCGCCTACAATTATTTTCTTCCAAGATATAATTCAATAATAAAGCTAATCGGTTCATAAATCTGAGTTTTGAGTCCAGCCAATTAAAAAAATGCAGTATTAAGATAAGCTTATTTTGAGTTTAAGTAGTTAGTAGCAAATCAGCTCAAACCTTTTATATTTTAATTTTAAAATGGCTAATATTTTAAGGCTATTACAAAAAAAAACCATTTGTACACAATTTTATTGTGGAACAACCCCTTAACAACAGAACATGTTTTTAGAAACTTTTAATAAAACAATTTTGTAATTTTAGCTTATAAAGAGTGGTTAAATTTTACAGGCCGATGTTAATTGTGAATAAAACACTAATTATTTAGAAAATAATGTCATTAATATTTATTATAATAATATTGGTATGGTTCAATTATGTATAGAACAAAATATCGACCAAATGGCAGCCACGACTTCGGCGGCACACCTGCATGCGATGGTCTAAATTTATAACAATGAGGCATAATTGTACCGAATTACCTCATCTTTCAGCTTGTGAATTGTTGTTGGCTTATCGACGTACACCTTTTCTTTCAAATAACCCCAAAGAAAGAAGTCCAATGGTGTCAAATCAAATGATCTTGGCAGCCAATTGACATCACTATCATGTAAGATAGCACGGCCATTGAATTTCCCGATGATGCCACCACCATACTTTCTATTTTTGATTTTCTTTTTGAGTGAAAATGGAAGTCAATTATTGTTGTAGTGGTGAAAACTGTGAAAAGAGAATAAACCGAAATGATGATTTTGTGCTTTGTAGCGGGACATGCGGAAAAAAATTTCATATCAAATGTTCTGGATTGAGTAAATTTGATCTAAATCTGCTAAAAAGTAACCAAAGAATCAAGTTTATGTGTTTGGACTGTCCCAACATCTTAGCTGCTTTAAGTAAACAAATAGCAGAAATCATAAAAAACAACATTGAAATGAAAAAAAGTGTCGAAGAAATAAAAAACACTAATGCAACAACACCAACGCAATCGAAACTCTCATATGCAAACGTTTTGAGAGAAAAGAGTGAAGTTATTGTAGTAAAACCCAAAAGTGATCAAAACAATGAAAAAACTAGGAATGATTTAAAAAATGTCATAAATCCCACGGGAATGAAATTAAAAATAGAAGAGGTTAAAAATGTGCAAAATGGTGGTATTTTAATCAAATGTGACAAACAATCAGTTAAAACAATTGAATCAGAAATTAAAAATAAAATGAGTGATTATAATGCAAAAATACAAGAACATCGTAATCCACAAATTAATATAGTGGGTATGAGTGAGATGATAAATGAAGACCAGCTGGTTGAAGCAATCAAGTGTCAAAACCAAATGGATGACAGTGATATCAAATGTATCAAGATATATTTATCGCACAGAACGAGGAAATATAATGCAATAATAGAAATAAATAGTGTTACCAACACCAAAATTATGGATATGGGAAAATTAAATATTGGATGGGACCGTTGTCGTGTATACCAATATATAAGAGTGCTTAAATGTTACAATTGCTGTGGTTACAATCATATAGCAAAATTTTGTAACAAAAGTAAAACATGCTTGAAGTGTTCGGAAAACCATGATGTCAAGGATTGTAAAAGTGAAATTTATAAATGTGCAAATTGTGTCTCCTTAAGTGTACAAACCAATGAACAAATTGACTGTAACCATGCATCGTCTGATAAAAACTGCCCAGTATTTTTGAGAAAACTCAAAGCTGCTGAAGCCCATTACAGCTTCTAGCAACTAGAAACTATAAAATGTGTATTTACTAATATTGAAGGACTGATAAATAATTTTTCTAGTCTGCAAATAATTATAAGTGAATATAACTGTGATATAGTAGTGTTAACTGAAACTCATATGACAAAAAATCATAATTATGCTGAAACAGAACTTGATGGTTATTATATCTTTAACTGTGATAGTGAATCCAGCCACACTGTGTGGTTTGGTGATATATGTCAAAAAAATGTTTAAGTGTTCGTTTGTCAAACAATTTGCCATTACAATGAATTTCTGGTGTCTTATAACAAAAGTGCAATATGAAAACAATACTGTGATATACATATGTGCAATTTATAGATCTCACCTGTCGACTAAAAATACTTTCTGTGATAATCTAGAACAATGGATAGATTTTCTGCAACAATGTAACTGTGATTTCGTAATAATGGGTGATTTTAATATTGATTGGTTAGATAGAAACAATACATATCCAAGACGCTTAAATCAAATAATGACTGACAATATCTATCAATGCTTAACACAGAACCAACTAGAATAACACCAACATCTAGTACTCTTATTGACTATGTCCTAACTAATAACAAAAATATATGCAGTGCTAAAGTGGATCATAACCTAAAAATAAGTGATCACGAAGCGTTAGAAGTTTTTATTCATTGCAAAAAACAAAATAAACCCAATACAAAAACAATCAGATACTGTAAGTACAACAAAGAGCACTTATTAAATGAACTTAGATCAAACCATTTTTTTTGCTGATTTTGATCCTGAACACTCACATAATTTACATGTTTTAAGTGAAAATTTTGCAACTGAATTAAAAAAAGTTGTAAATAGTATGGTAGTGTCAAAAACTATTCCCTATCAAAACTGTGAATGGTTCAATAATTTTCTAAGAAATTCTAAAACTGTTAAGATAAATTTGTACAAAACAGCTGTTTTAAGAAATACACCTAGTGACTGGCAAGCATACTATGAACATAGAAACCAATACAAAAGACAAATTCAAATTACTAAATCGACATATGTATATATCCCAAAAAATTCACAACGCCAAAAATCAAAAAGATATGTGGAGGCAATTAAAGAAATACGTTTTGAAGACTGATAAAGATGAAATAACTGAAGTGCAATTCAATAACGGTGATAAAGAACATAATAGTGCAATAATAGCTGAAAAGCTCAATAACTTTTTCATTCAAAGTATAAATGATCTTAGTAATTCTGTGATATTTTCTGATTATATTAGTCTAGTTGATGAGTGCAATATAGAGTTTAAGTTTAGCTTAATTGACACCGAAGAAATTAGCAATACCCTTTCTGTGATAAATCAAAAAAATGACTTCAACTTTATGAATGCAAAAATACTTAAAGATTCACTGGAAATAACCGGTCCTGTGTTCGTGCGTATAATTAACAGCTCATTTAGCTCTGGATTCTTCCCACAAACCTGGAAAGAGTCACTTGTACTTCCAAAAAAGAAAGTGATAAATTCAATTAAGTGTAGTGACTTACGACCCATCAACATGCTCCCTCTTTATGAAAAAATCATCGAAAAAATTGCATCAAAACAACTACAAGCACATCTAAATAACAATAACATCTTGAGTAAACACCAATCAGGCTTTCGTTCAAATCATTCGTGTGAAACTTGTGTAAATTTTGTGTTTAGTGATTGGAAGAAGGAAATTGACAACAAAAATTGTGTCATAGCTGTTTTCTTAGACCTAAAACGAGCTTTTGAGACTGTTAATCATAAAATCCTAATACAAAAACTTGAAAAATATGGTGTAAAAAATTCTGAACTTAAATGGTTTAAAACTTTTATAAGTGACAGAACCCAAAGAACTTCGGTTAACAACAAAACATCTTCCTCGTCTTCAATTAATACAGGAGTTCCTCAAGGAACAATATTGGGAGTGCTTCTGTTTTTGATATATAGACGATATTGAAAAAGTAATAAAGTACTCTAAACTTGTGTTGTTTGCAGATGACGCCTTAGTTTATATAGCGGGTAAAGATGTCAATTCCCTAAAAAACAACATTGAAAATGACCTAAGTGCGATTTATTCTTGGTTAAATATGAACAAACTTATACTAAATGCTAATAAAACAAAATTTATGATAATTAATAAACCATCCACTCATCAACAAATAAATATCAGTATAAACAATATCCACTTAGAAGAAGTTACATCTATTAGATACCTTGGTATAGTGCTTGAAAACAAGTTGTCCCTTAATGATCACGTTGACTATATATGTAAAAAAGTGTCTAAAAAACTTGGAGTTCTTAGCAGAACACGTAATAATATTTCAAAAAATAGTGCAATAAAAGTGTTTAATGTGACTGTTAAGCCACATTTTGAATATTGTGCAAGTCTCCTATATGTCTGTAACAACTCACAAAAATCAAGACTTCAAAAACTTCAAAACAAAGCCATGCGAACAATTTTAAAATGTGACCGTTATACATCAATTTCAAGAATGCTTCAATCCTTAAACTGGCTTAATATTAATCAAAGACTTTTTATGATGGCTATGGTGTTTGTCTTCAAAATAAAACAAAACATGTGCCCTGAATATCTACAAACAAGTATACCTGAAAGAAGAGTGGTACAATACAACCTGAGAAATATTGAAGAGTTCAATATCATCCGAACCAGAACATCTAGAGCGCAGGCTAGCATACTTTACATGGGATTAAACTCTTTCAACAACCTACCACAACACATCAGAAACATAAATGAACTCAATCAATTTAAAAATCAAATGATGTTATATGCAAAATCTTATACTAGCTAATTGTTAAAATTCCTAGAGCAAACCTAAAATGTTTATATTTTTAAAAAATGTTAACTTATGTATTTTGTAAATTAATGGCTCTTGAGCCAAATAAATAAACAAACAAACAAAACAAACCACATAAACCGCACCAAACAGTCCATTCCATTTTCGACAATCACTCTTGGATTATCATTTGCCCAAATGCGGAAATTCTGCTCATTGATGAATCCACTATGGTGAAAATGTGCCTTATTACTGAAGATTATTTTCTTCGAAAATTGATCATACACTCGCTAGCCTACAGTAAGTAGTCTCGTTTTATGCTAACAATGGATGTGGATTCGAAACTAATTTCCTGTTTCTTTCAATATTGAACAATATGATCTGTCAGATACCAACATATCCCATAAGTTCTTGGATACCTTCCGATTCTCTTTTGGACATCCCAGCTCTTTTTCTGTCTGAGACTGAATGTAGTCATTGACGACAAGGAATGCAAATCCTGAGAACCTTAAAGTCAACCAACTTTAAATGTTTGATTTTTTGACATGTTATAAACCTATAAGGCCAAAACTTTACAGATGCAATCAAGAATTTTAAAAAGTTAACAAGGGGTTAGTTCTTTAAATTATATTCGCAGTAAATACAACAAAATCTTATCCTTAAAAAAGGATTTTGTGAACCAATAAATAATAATGATGGATGTTTTTTATTAAAACCAAACATGTTTCTTTTTTTATTTATTAATTTATTTATTTATTTATTCATCAATATGAGATAAAAAATCAATTGAAATGAAAATACCTACAATAATAGTGTATTTTTCAAAGAAAATCTACTTAATTGAAAATCAAAATTAATACAATTTAAAATTTGTTTGTTTTAGCGTAATTAACTCTGTGTACTTCTTTTCGAAACAAACAACGTATTTGAAGTTGTCGTGATGGAGCATACAAATTTATTAAAGACAACAAAAAGGAGCATTTGATATGATATGATAAAATATCACTTATAAACATCACAAAAAAGATTTTGCGTCTATTTTCAAGTGATTGAATAGCTAAAAGTTGGCATTTAGTTTTGTATGATGGAGTTTTGATGTTCCACCCAAATTTTTGAATAATGAATCCTGTAAACTTTTTTTGCACCATTTCAATTTTATTAGTTTGAATGTTATAAAAAGGGTTCCAGATTACACAACAGTATTGCAAGATTCGTCTTACATATGAGTGTAATTCACAAAACTAAAGTAGCTTTGGGTCGTAATAAAGCTTTTTCTCAGTCAAAAATAGTGCAACTTGTTTGAAAATTTGAGTTATTGATTTGAAAAATCAAAACCATGTGAGAATATTGCAGCTGAATCAATCAATGGCAGATCCAAGGAGGGCGTCGTTCGGTACAATAAAGGGAGATTATTTTGTTTAAATTTTCGTAAGAATCCCCTTGAATTCAAAACTTCTCGTATTGCGTTAATGGATATAACCCTCTTTATATTTTTAGTTATTTATTTTGTATAAATAAAAATAAAATTTGCGTTTTACTGCTTTTGACTTTGTTGCTAAAAATGCTACTTTTAACTAAGGATCAAGAACATAATATTAATCAGTAGTCAACTCCAATTGTCCAGCACAAAATCATTAACTTTTGACCAATAAACGATCCAGGGGGGTCATATGAGCCATAAAGCTTATATCAATATCTAAAGATTATTTTTAGCTATTTAACGATATTTTCACCCAATTTAGAAATTATAAAAACTTAAGTAATGCTTTAAATTATTTTCATAAGATATTTTCTGAAAAAAAAGAGCAAATATTCAGATTCTTAAGAATAAACCTTGAATAAAAGATCCCCAATTTGATATTAAGTGGCTTTTATATTCCTAAAACTCGCCTTCAATTTCTTCTTATTTTATTTTGAGGAACATAAATAGTGTAAGGCTTTCTTAAAGTGTTTGATATTAAGTGGCTTGATATTAAGTGGCTTTTATATTCCTAAAACTCGCCTTCAATTTCTTCTTATTTTATTTTGAGGAACATAAATAGTGTAAGGCTTTCTTAAAGTGTTTTTTCTTTAAAAATTGATTTTCTATTAAAAACAAAAACTTTTAAGATCTAAAAAAATTAAAGAAATCTACTTTTTGAAGTGCTTTGGATATTCTCGAATTGAGATTTAAACACAAATTTCAAGAATATAAATGTCCCAAACACAGCAAAAGTGACAATTTCGTTAAACTAATGGATAATTAAAAAACAATGAACGTTTCTTATCTATTAATTTCAAACCTTAATTTGTCAATCCTTAAATTCACGAACCAAACATTGTTCTCTCTACAATTTGTAAGTTTTGTTGTCTTCTTTAAGTTCAAAATAATTTCAAAAACAGATTGATGCAGACGGCCGAAAAACTTAATGTTGCAATGATGACAATTGTTCACCGAGTGATTGAACAACTTTAGACTTTTTCTTTGGAGCCACATGAAAGATTTTTCACAGTCGATTCCAAGACCTTTAAGATGTATTTCGTAAAGTTATTGAGGCTGAAAATGTCCAAATTGGTCATGAAAAATTTCATGAGAGGAATGTGGCCATCATTTGCCTGTTATCGTTTTTCATTCTAAATTGCGTACCTACTTCTTTACAAACAAAAAAATATCCATGGATTTTTCTTAAAAAATAATCAATTTTTTTAAATATAAAATTATAAACTCTTGTTGGAAAATCCTGCAGAATTAAACAGAAATAGAATTTATTCTTGGTAGGCAGAATTTGAAAAGAGATTTTTTAACAAACAAAGAAAACATAAGCCCAAACGCCAAACACAATATTAGCCCAAATCTATCTATTTTTGAATTTTCTTGGAAAGGAATCACATTTTCATTCATGCTCACATTTTGCATGTAAAGTAAGTTGACGTCCCACACGTCATCATAGTTATTGAATATTTTGACCTAGTTAAACTTTCTTTAAAAACAATAAATCCAAACAACTAGGCCTTAAATCTTAAAACAAAGAAAAACCAGTAAGAATGGGCGACCTATTCGGAGATTTAATAATTTTATTTTAAAGTGTTGCTATTTTTGTATATCCATTAATAACGATGGTGAACTCATATTTATTGCCAATCATTTTTCTATTGACAGAGGATTTGTTTAAAGGACATTGCCTAAACCATCACAATTGACGCAAAAGACAATCGAAAAAACATTTCTCAATTAATCATTGATAACGCCAAACAAAAGAAATTTGCCATTATTCATCATAGTCTCTATTTATATGTGGATGATCCTTAAACACTAAAGTAAGCCTTTTTTATTTTGTTCTATGAGAATTTTTTCGACTCTATACCATATCCTGGATGGAATAGGTCACTCTTATTTTTTCATTAACAAAAAAAATAAAACAACAGGACGAGGAAGAGAAAAGTAAGAAGAAAAATAAAACATGACAAAGGACCTGACACCATTATATAGGCTTTTTTCCGAAAAAGCTTTGCCTCTATTGTGTTATCCTTATTGATTGACGGTTGACCAACCAATTGTAATGAACAATTTATATGGTGAACTTTTTGTGAAGCTAGGTTAGGTATGTCCATATATATACATATATATGTATATGCATGTATAAAGGACATGAAGAATGAGGGCTCAGCTGGGCTTTAACAAGCATATCATCATCATCATGCATAAATTGGATGCGGGCATCATCAGATGGTAGATATAATATAGTTCTTTCTTTTTGGTTCGGTTTGTTCGGATAGGGCCTTGAATTAATAATTAACTAGGTCCTGGTCCATTCATAGCATAAACAGATTTTTCCCTACAGCAAAGCACAAGTAAAACCAACACACACACAAAAAACATTTTAGCTTTGAAATTGTTTTCATTGTTGTTTTTAAACATTATTTATTTAAAGCGAATGAAAAAGAGCTTCAGAAAAAGGTTTATTAATTAAAATTAAATTAGTAGGTAATCAGTCAGTTGAATAATTTTCATCGACCAGCTTTGTACTGTATTAATTATTTTTGAGATAAAATATCTAATTAAATGGAATTGAATAATTCAATTATTGAGGAGTTCACCATTTTCATTCTGAGAGCTTTAAATATTCAATATAAAAATATGATTCCAATAACTAATGCGAACATATTTTGTAGTCAAGTCATGCATATTTATAAATTTTGACTACGAAAATAGTATCTTTAACGATTTTGTTGTAACTTTCAGCAATAAATTATTATTAACTTCCCATATAAAATTATTTTAATCGGTCTGGTATTTCAAAATATTTGTCAACGTTCAAAGATCCCTTAAATGGGAGTGGGTTTAAATTCGTTATGATCAAAATTCACTGCTTGGTCATAATTATGTGTGTCGTAAATTCTGTCTTTCAAACCATTGTTAACAAAGAATATTGTACTAAAATGCTGTATGAACAAAACTATTTAAAAACAAATCCAGCACTTATTTAATGTATTTGTTTTGTTAAAAACTACAATAAATGGTGTATCACAATTCAGTAAAAAGGCGTATAGAAGATTATAAATACTATAAAACATTAGATTCATGCATCTTAGATTTTAAAAATTTACAAAAACACAATCTAAAATAAAGTCATAATATTTATATGTTTACATTAATACATTTTATTGCCTTAAAATGTTTTGCAACGTAAAGTGTTACGAACAAAATGTTATGGTACCTTATTTTCAAAAACATTTTGTTTTAAAATTGTTGTATCTCAAAATGCTGCAAATTGAGTAAATAGAAAATGCGTAATTTTTAAATTACCAAAACTGATTTTTCTCTTCAAAATATTTGCATCATTTTGGAATACAGATTTTTAACCAACCAGAATTTTCGAATACAGAATGTTGTCCTACTTAAGAGTATTTTAAAAACAGTACTATGAACCATACAGTATTTCGACCCCAACCCCCCTATAGAATATATGGGTGTGTACGTACTTTTGTACGTTTGTAATTATAACTTCCAAGTTTGAAATCAACATTTTTCTTTGTTCTGAATGTACTTGAAAAGAAAACCATTTTTAATCAGCTTTTTGCTAAATTGTTGTTAACATAAGGTATTTTTCGTCGGCATTTGTTTTATAAGCCTTTAGTTATTTTTCAAAAAAAATCAAATTGACAACTTTTCTTGCAAAACACGAAAACCTTCAAAAACAACAAAAAACTGATAGAAAATGGTTTTCGACTCAAGTATTATGAGAACAAAGAAAGATATTAACTTTTTTTTAAATGTGAACTCATATTTTCATTTTTGTATTCATTAATAAAAAATATAGAAAACATTTTATAAGATTCGTATATGATTGAATTTGTTTAGATAAATAAAACTGTTTGCAAAACTCATAATTACGGCATATTAATATCGATTAATGTAGAATCACCAAGTACTCAGTCAAGCCTAAGCCATGGACTTCAAATGTTATAGTATATGACGTCAAATATGGGACTTAACTTGGAACTTTTTGATGAAAACAGCACTTATTTCTTCAAATTGGTTATTTTTGTTTGCAATGATCCAAATTGTACTTAACATCGCTGTTTATTGTCGAGGTAACTCGGGCGGTAAATCAATTTATTGTGGAATTTTTGTTTTATTTTTTTTTTAAGAATATGACAGTTAATTTTAATTGCAATTCTAATGAAAATTAAACAAAATGCAGGACTGGGTCGCACGAACGTGCTCATGTTTCAAAAGAGTCTGTTTAAAAATATTTCCTGTGTTTTAAAATTTTAAAATGTACTTGCAAAAGAATTTAACCAAAAAAATTAAATACTATTGGTCCTCAAAAAAAAAATTTCAAAATTTTTATTTGAAAATCGTTAGAGCAGCGGTTTGTTTTTTTTTTTTAAATTTATTTTGTATGCATATAATTTTTCAGTTTTAGTTTAAAAATATTTTGGTAATTGTCTAGAATAGCTACTTTTGCTAAAAAGTTTTTTGAATTGATAGCATCACGGCGTACTAACAGCTAGGTATGTAAGGGGGATTTGGGGTGGGTGCGAGTTTGGGTATATGCAAAGAACTTTTGCATTTGAGCAGTAAAATCAAAGAAATTCCAGTTATGAAAGAATCACAACGCATTCGTGTTCTTTGCATATACCCAAACTCGCACCCACCCCAAATCCTATAGTGATCCCAAGCAGGGGGGGTTGCAGGGGCCAGCATGCCCCCCCTTACATACCTAGCTGTTAGTACGCCGCCGCCGTGCTATCAATTCAAAAAAACTTGTTTTAAACTCCAATTTCAAAAATTTCAATCGAGCAACAAGAGTATCTGTCATTTTTCAACTTTTTTAATTAATAACAAAAAAAATTGTTGCAAAATTGCACTTCCCCCGATTTTTTATTAAAGTTTACGAAAAAATACACCGAATTTTTTTTTCTATGTTTTTAGCAAAAGTAGCTATTCTAGACAATTACCAATATTTTTAGTACGCAGCTATTTAGAGCTTATTAACATCTCATACGAAGTTATTGTAATCGGTCCGATTTGTCGAATTGAAAATTTTGACTAAATAAAAGATTCTAAGAAAGATATCTGTGTGAGTACGTACATACGTTCGTTAGTCCGTACGTTCGGGAAGCTTTTCCTTCGTCCATATCTCAAAAACCAATAGAGATAACGACTTAAAATCAATGTTGTTATACAGGAAATAATGCAGAAAGATACAGGAAGAAATCTCAAAAAATTGAGTGTGTGGTTTTAAAAAAAAGTGAAAATTTCGGTTAACCCAAAATAAAATTTTATATTATATATTCTGTGGTGATACAAAAAAATGAAATTTTGAAAAACATTGAACTAATGCTTTTTAATAATTAAAAAAAAAACAGAAACAAAATAATGTTCACCTCTAATATTTTACGAACAAAAAACGATTTTATCTCCAAAATAATCTGATGCAACGAAGAATAATGATTTTGATATCTGGTAAAATTTTGTAAAATTTTGAAAAAATCGAATAGTTTTATTAAATAGGTTTTAAGCCGAAAACAAATTTTTACCAATTTAAGTAGCATTTCTTAAATTTTTACAAATTGGATGAATGAAATTAATTTGAGAGATATCAAGAACCGAACATCAATTTTTACCAAATTTGCGTACTATTTTTTGTAGATTTTATTTAGATTGTAGACGGACTGTTGGATTTTTATAAGAAAAAAACTACTGAATATCGAAAACAATATTTTCTGTGAAATAAAAAGAAGACAATATTTTTAATTTTTGAAAAGCTATTTGAGTCGTAAGTAAATTTTTACCAAGTTTTAGTATTGTTTTTTTGTTAGTTTTTTATTTTTTGTAAGAAAACTGTCAATTATATTTTTGTCAAAATTTTACTGAATGTTGACAACAATATTTTTTAAAAGCTAAAAGTAGTTTAACCCTTTCGGTACGAGAGTGGGACAGAACAAAGAATATTTATATGTAAACGTACCACTCCCGTCCCGAAAGGATTAAAGTCAATATCTCAAAGTTTTGAAAAGATATTTGAGTCGAAAATCAATTTTTACCAACTTTTATTAATTTTTTTGTTTAGGTTTTTATTTTTTTTTTAACTGTCAATTCGATTTTTCTCAAAGTTTAACCAGATGTTGAAAACGTTATTTCTTTTTGCACAAAATTGTTTTGGTGATGAAATCATTTTGTATTCGTTAATTGGATTTTTTTTCTTTTTAAAAATATGTACGTGTTTGGTATCACGTTACAATATATTATATAAATTTTAATTCAAGTGTTAACCAAATTGTTCACCATTTTTTTAAACTGCTATGGTAAAAAAACCACCCACGCAATCTTCTTGAGAGCCCTTTCTGCATCTTTCTGCCTTATTATCAGTATACCTAACAACATTTATTTAAAGTCGATAACTCTTCTGGTTCTTGAGCTATGGACGACGAAAAAAACGTCGCGAACGTACGAAAGTACGTACAAACGCACGCACAGACATCTTTCTAAAAATCATTTATTTCGACTCTAGGAACCTTGAAACGTGGAGAAATGTCAAAATTTTCAATTTGACAAATCGGACCCATTACAATAACTTCCTATGGGAAGTTAAAAAACGCCTTACGCGAATCGGCTAAAAACCTTAACTTGCAAATTCGAACTCAATCGAACCTTGCCTTGGGCTGTAGGGGGCCAGGACAGACAGACAGAATCTATGGACCTTTTTTTCGCATTTTCTACAAGACTTGATCTACATAAACATAGTTGCTATATGTCGCAATTGAGAAACTATTTAGCGTAAAATATAAAATATAAATAATAATTTTTAGTGGTATCTATTCTTATTTTTTTAAAAGAAAAACTTTTAGGTCGATTTTGCTCAAAATTGTATTAGATGTCAAAAATTTTATTCTTCGTTGCATAAAACTAAATTTATAATATCAACGACAATTGAATTATGTTTTACCTTATGGGTGATTATACAAAAGTTGGGTAACTCGATGTCATCAACCAATATATACAAAGTCTGATTATATTTTATTGAGATTGCAATTTATTTTAAAACAATGGAAAGACCTTTATTTAGTCACCCAATTTCAGTTCTTCATTTTGAATACGTTATTAAAAAAACACAATTAGTTCTTAAAACGTCAGTCCTCTGGTATGTCACAACCCTGAAAACCAACCATTAAGTGACTGTCTATTAAACGTTATCATTGATTTGAGAAAACTTATCAATTTACTACAATCTATGATGTATATAGTTCAATATATACTACAACTTTCATAATGCAGTGTTCTCCACTTTATTTAAAAAAATAAGAAATTTTTTGTTCAGTTTTATTCGTCAGTTTCTTGTGTGTTATTTAAATTTAAAATTCGTGCGAAATATCGCCGACTCAACGTCAAATCCCACTTTGAATTTTAATGTTGGTAATAAAGTTAGTAATACCCGTAGCGTGATGGTTAGTGCGTTGGACTGTCATGCAAGGGGTCTTGGGTTCAATCCCTGCATGTGTCACCTAACTTTTTTTCACGGGTACTGCCTCTTGCGAGGAATTGACAAATCCTCCAAGAGTAATTCTTGTCATGAAAAGTGCTTTCTCAAATTAGCCGTTCGGATCCGGCATATAAACTGTAGGTCCCTTCCATCTCTGACAACATTACTCTCACACAGGAATGGTTGAGAGTTGTAAGTCACTACGCCCTGGTTCTTCATGGACTGTTGCGCCACCTAATTTATTTATTTATTTAATAAAGTTAGTTGCGGGTCGCACAATTTGACGGCCACCATAACTGTACCAGAGTTTGTGTTTATGTTTGTTGTCTATAGGTCAGGGCCGGCCCAAGCCAAACTTGCGCCCTGTGCAAGATTTGTAGAAAGCGCCCCTTTTTTATATTTTTTTACACATAAACTGATACACAAGCATAAGCCTTTCCCAGATTACCCAGGAGGTAGACTTTCAATGCGTTTTTTTTTTATTGAGGTATCCCCAGGAGGCCTAAACCATTAAACTAAAACGCAGCGAAGAAATGAGCAGAGGGAAAACTTTTAAACTTGGAAACTTACTTTTCTGGCCTTACATTTTGCAAATTCAGAAAAGAGATCATCAAAGTCTAAAGAATTTAATAATTTCTTTTCAATGGACATTATAGATAAACCTACCAATCTCTCTTGAGTCATGGTTGTCCTAAGATAATTTTTAATAATTTTAAGTTTAGAAAAACTACGTTCTCCTGAAGCTACCGTGACCGGGATTGTATTAAGGATTTGGAGAGCAGTTACTAAATTCGGAGCAAAATCTTCAAGGTTTGAACTAAAAATAAAATTTAACACATCTAAACTTGAGCTTTGTGGCGTAACAAGCTGGGATATTACGGTTAACTCTTGAAACAATTCTTTTCCATCTAAATATTTAAAACTACTTTATGTTAAAACATTCTGCAAATTAAGGCATGAAGCACGTAAATTTTTATTTTTTAAACATTCGCTTATGTTACTCAAAAATGTAAAATTGATACTATACGTATCAAACCTTTCAAGTATTTGAAAAAAAAAATCAACTTTGAATCTCTGTTTCGGCTAATATAGTTTCAGGACATACATCAGCATAAAGTATTTTTCTCCGTTGAGATCGCAATGATGAAGCTACAAGAAACATATTTGGTATTTCTAGGGAACTAGCAATACGCTCGGTTAATTGAACATACCTACTCATTAAATTTTTCATCGGAACTCATTAAAATCAAACTGTTTTTTGTATTTTCTAAAACTGTTATGCCAGTTGACAGATTAACGGACGGACTTTGCAAATATTTACTAGTTTAATTTATATTTTCTAAAATATCAAACCAAATTAGCAGGCAGCAAATAAATGTAAAATCAAAAATTTTATTTCCTAACAATTCTGCAAATTTTTTTTGCCTCTAGATTTCTTAATTCTATAGGGCTTCATATATTTCTTGAACTTGAAAAAAAGTTATATAAACATTGAATTGTATCAAAAATTTTAACTGCATAAAATGAGAACCGAGCAGCATCATTAACCACTAAATTTAAGGAATGCGGGCAACATGAAACCAAAAATGCTCTTGGTTCCAGGGTTCGAATTCGATTCTGAACACCCGCTTCTTTTCCTTCCATATTCGAACCATTATCATAACTTTGGCTTTGACAGTTACTTATTTAAATTTCATTTAATTCAAGCTTGTCTAAAATCAACTGAGTCAGTCACATTACGGTCTTGTCACAAAATACGTCACTTCTATTAAAAACTGATAGCTATTTATTTAATATTAATTAACCAACAAAGCGAAAAAACAATCGAAACAATCTGCATTCTGCACCAGACTAGACATACATTAAAAGTAGCCGTTACAACAGTCATTAACTTTCAAAAAAAACTGTCTGTGCAAGAACAATTCGACTCCACATAGAATCATCCCTCTTTAACTTTTAAGCTCTATGCTCCTTTTCCATTCTATTAAAAATTTCATCTCCTGTAATCAGGCACTTAACTCTTACACTGTGTGCAAGTGCAATAAGAAAACTTGCACGCTCTGACCCATATGATTCCGTATGAATAAGTTTTTTTTAAATATCTCCCATGTTAGTTTCGATACTCAGTGTGCAAAAAAGAAAACTTGCACATCAATTGACCATACCTACCTACCTACATACCTAATCTCCAAATATTTCACCCTGTTCATACAAGAGAAAAAATCTCAACACAAAAAAGTTCCATGCAAGAGAAATAACAAAAAAATTTCAACACAAAAAAGTTCCATGCAAGAGAAAAAACGAAAAAATCTCAACACAAAAAAGTTCCATGCCACCTCATATGTGCAAGATATATTTCATGCACACCGAGTCCCAAAATTAACATAGAGAGTATGACGAAGCAAAATACTTATTCATATCGAATCGTATGGGCTAGTACGTGCAGGTTTTGTATCACGCACCGTACCTGAATGTGAGTTCTCATCTACAAAATAAAACATCGGACTCGGTGTGCATGAAATATATCTTGCACATATGAGGTGGCATGGAACTTTTTTGTGTTGAGATTTTTTCGTTTTTTCTTTTGCATGGAACTTTTTTGTGTTGAGATTTTTTACTTGCGACATATAGGAACTATATGGCAAGTTTTGCATTCGTGCAAAATTTCGAACTCGAGATTTTAATCAAACATGATATTACGATGGTAGAGAAGTCGAAAAAAGTGGGTCCCGCGATTCCGTCCGGTCTGTTTTGTCTGTCTGTCCACGCTCCTACAGCCTAAACCATTGGGTCGATTGAGTTCAAACTTGGAAGTTAAGGTTTTCAGCAGATTCGCGTTAGGCGTTTTTTTCATTTTTTTTTTAAGACCAAAACTAACAGTGGCCCCCATACAATTTTTTTGGTCAAAAAACGAAAATTCGAATTTTCTCAAAAACAAACCGAGAGATTTTTTTTAAATTTTCTCTAAAATTTTATTTTTATACTTGGCTTCTTTTCATAAGAAAAACATATTTTTGTATTGCTCAGGAAAGGTACCGCTCATAGAACCGTTATTTTGTTTCTTAATTTTCTCAGGAACTTATCAACCGATTTCAATAATTTTTTTTCTGAATAAGCTCTTATATTACCTTAACAATATTTGATTATCAAAAGTGAAATTTTTTATTGTTTGGGTTTTTAAAAAAATATTAAATTTTTTTTTTTCAAAATTCTATATCTCAAAAACGGGTCAACATTTTTTTACGAAATTCAAATGTAGAGCGTATATTTACAATCACTAAACAACTGCATACCAAAAATATTTTTAGAACAAAATTTAAAAATTTTATATATAAAAAATTAATTTAAAAAAAAACCGCTCTAACGATTTTCAAAAAAAAATTTTGAAAAATCAAGGGTTTTTTGATTTATAAAATGGCATCTAAATTTTTGAAGACAAACTTATTTTTCAGGTAAAGTTTTGAATCTTAAAATAGTTTTTTTTTAAATTATTTTAACTGCATTAAATGTAATCCCCTCCCATCTCACCAGATCAAATCTTATACATGAGCCCGAAAGAGCGCATTATTTTGACAAAATTTGTATTATATTCAGCCCTATCATGAATTCCATCGTAATCGGAAATTTTTACGAATCCCGAAAAACTGTATCATGAATACCGTTCGTAGTGGAAAATCTCATACAATTTTGCATTACGAACGGATTTCATGATACAGTTTTTCGGGATTCGTAAAAATTCCGACTACGATGGAATTCATGATAGGGCTGATTACTATCTTTTATCCAAATTAGATAATGCATTTGGTACATATGTATGTATTGTTTATAACTATAACTATTGTAAATACCAATTCATTTCCGGGATGAGTTGTCCTAGGATGAGTTGTGTCTTCGGATGAATCGCGCGGTTTTTTTGACAAATCGAATAGCATTTAAATCTTTGAAGACAAACTTGTTTTAAAGGTATAATTTTAAATCTTATATAGGTGCTTTTTTAAACAGACTCTTTGCATACAGGAGCAAGTTCGTGCGACCCAGTCGTGCATTTTATTCTTTTTTTCTCTTGTATGAACAGGGTGAATGGTGAAATATTTGGAAATGAGGTAGGTAGGATTTTTAGTTCTGCGATATCTTGAGTTAAATTTTCATTGAATGCAACAATGAAATTGATGTTAGTTAGTGCGCAAGAGATAACTTAGGACAGTTGTGATGTGATGGATGTTTTTGGGATTATTTTAAGAATGTTTGTGGTTCAAAAAATGGCAAATAGTAATACATATTTGTTTGCGCAAGATCAGATTACATTTTCTTGCTCCTGGCAATGCGCCCCCAGAATTCTGCGCCCTGTGCATTTGCACATCTTGCACATATGCTTTGTCCGGCCCTGCTATAGGTACACGTGCTTAGCCAGTCAACACGTCAGTTTTATGGTAAGTCGTTATTTTTTTGTTAATCTAAAGTTTATTTTTATTTATTCGTATTAGACTTTGATTTGTTAAAATGTAGTTTGTTGATATTTGAAATTACAAAAAAAAACATTAGTCTAGATTATAATCTCAAATTTAATCTTTTTCGTCAGTAGTGTGGCGTCAGTTCTGTGTCAGGTAAATTGTTATTGTTCTTCATTTCTTGATCATTAGTACTTTTAAGATGAATATTGTTAGATTTTGTTTGTTGATTACTTTGAAATATTTAGTAAAACTATGTGAAAGTAGTAAAAGATAAGTGAATAACGTTACGTTAAATGTCAAAAGTCTGTTTTGAAAACTGATGTAGTATTTTCTCCTAGTATTACATATTAATAATTATTTTTAATTGTTACTAAGTGATTTTAAGTGATCATTATTAAATCCTAAGAGATTTTTACTAATTTGTATTAAATTTCATTATAATACTTTCAAAACTGTGTATACTCGTCAGTCCTCTGGCAGTCAAATTCTGAAATTTTGAAATATCTTACAATGTACTCAAAAAAGTGACTAGCCCGATTGGGAACAATATATTAATTAGATTAGCTATCATATACACCCGAATTTATAGAAGTTTGATTTAAAAACTATCGTAAACAAAATATCCTCAAAAGTTACCCAACTTTTGTATAATCACCCTTATCTATGTTAACATTGTTGTTCGATTAGACGATTCAATTTGGTAAAAGGCTGATATTATAACACTTAAAATGACACCTGAGTTTAATTTGGTGGAATTGAGTCCAACCAACAATCAAAGTTACAGCAAATTTAGGAGAACTGGCAAAATAAACCCTTTCCTTAGCAACATTCCTCGAGCTATAGAGAGGAATAAATGATCCTTAAGCGTTTTAAGGGTAAAACTTATAAATTAAGCCCAAATATTTTTGATAATTAAATTAAATGTTTTTGACTTTATTCCAACGCTAATACTCTTGACAAAAGTTCTTTAAAAATGCTCTTTTTAGTTATTTTTTTACAAGTTTAACAATTAATAATATTGTTATATTTTTTCTCATATTTTTTCCACAGTAACATTTAGTATAAGCCTTTCAGTGAAAATGTTGTAAATGACAATTTTGTTTTTGTATGAATTAAACGAATTTGAACAAAGTATTCCTAGTATGCGAGGCCTCAACCAGTGCTGTCGTTTTGAAAACGTCCAAAGCAGTACATTCCAAAAAATGTTGCATAATTTTTGGACAAAAGCAATACGCATATTATTTTTTTTTAAATATATATTTTAAAATATACTTTATAATATATCTATAAGCCTTTTAGTTCAATTTATTAGTCTTATTTTAACATTAATATTTTTATTAATTTCGCTTTTAATAAAATATGAACTTTTTTATTATAAAAATAAATATATATTATAGCTATATAACTATTATACAACAATGAATTAATAAAAATAAAATAAAAATCTCGCAGTTCATTTCAATTCTTAGTTGTGAATTTTTAAACACATTTAATATGTAATTTCAGCACTAGAATATTTTTTTATAAAGACTCAAAACAAAATTATATTTTAAATTCAGGTAACTAGTAATAATTTTGGAAGGCAAACAATGTTTAATACCACTGCTATGCCTTATTAATTCCTTTGCCATTAAAATTGAATTGACTGTGGATGTCAGTAAAGAGTTTCTTTTTTATCTTTTATCAAAGCTACTTGCGAAAATATGCGCTCTGCACTTGCACTGCTATGCGGAAATCATAAAATGGACCCAACAAATGTTTTCAAAAGTGGAAACATTGGAACATTTAATGCGTTTTTTAAATTAAAAATAGCGCTCTAATAGTCTCCGAAATTCAAATCTGTACTTATCATACTTTGATGTAAAAGAGTCCTCCATTCATCATCAAGGTCATCGACAAGTTCTTCTTCAATTAAATTTGGAAACAATTGTATAAGCGTGGTAAGGCTTGGGGATTCATTTTTTGGATCAATTATTTGCACGGCTTCTAAAACTTTATCTTGGAACTTTATTCTTTTTCTTATTTGCGTACATAATTCGATGCAGTAATCTCTACACTTTTTCTTATATTTTGTATAACTTCATCTGTTAAGCCCCCAGAGCAAATTAAAATGTTAGCTTGTGCGCCAAGGTAGATTTCTTTTGAGTCTAAAAAGCAATCTTAGTTGCAAAAATCTATTGAGTTCAGAGAGGCGTCATCGATAAATTCGTTTTTGACAAAGTTCGCCAAAATAGTTTTAAAATACATTTTTACTGTTGAAAGCAGAACGTGAATACGCGGTTCTTCGAACTGGTACTCAACATTAATTTTGTTTGTTAATTTTAAAATGTATTGCAAGAAATAGAAGTATAATTTTATTTCATCTGTCATATGTACATAAATGCTATGAGCTAAGTCTACATTCTGTTCTAGCTGATATGTGATGAAATAATGTTTCAACGGAACCCACTGCTCTAAGATTCGCGATACAACATTTTCAAGCGAAAGCTACCTGGTACAAGATGTTTTTAATATTTTGTGGGCCTTTGTGTTGAAATAATCTTGAAACTCACGAAAATCGGTTTGTCGCTTAGAGCTGTGGGAAAAAAACAAGTAAATATTTCTCGCTATTTTTACAACATCCTGCGGTATCTTCTTCGAAGCTGCAATGGAACATAAATGAATGGAATGACATGTACATCCCATTACAAATAAATTATTTTAAATGTTTTTAAGAAGTGCCTGAACACCACCCCTTTCCCCCATCATAACGGATGCATTATCAGACGCAAATCATCATATTTTGGATTGGAACATTGACTTCTTCAAAATATTTTATAAGTTCATCAAATGTTGTTTTTGAATCAGAACTTTTCAATTTAAAAAGACCGAAGAACCTGTCGATGACCTTGCCCAACAAGTTATCAAAGTATCTGACTATCAGTACCAAACATTTTGTAGTACTTACATCAGTTGTTTCATCTATTATAATTGCAAACTTTTGACATCGTAGTACCCTCGCTATCTCCTCGAGACCTTCTTTTAAAAACAAATTGTTAGTTACTTCTGTGGCTTTTGTTTTGTCACATTTCAAATCCTTAAATGGTCTGGAGCAATTGCTTTGATCAATAAAATAAGTGGGGTAATAAGAGTAAAAGGCAAATTGAATTGAAGAAGGAATACAATGATTTTAAGCTCTGCCGCCTTTATTTGTTTTTTTTTTTTTTACTTTTGATGGATTCTTTCTCATCCGTCTGGAAAATTTGTGGTTGTTGCTTATAAGATATAAAAGAGTTCTTGTGTGCTCGGAGTCTTTATGGCGTTTTATATTTCCAATATTGGTTGTTATAAATTTGGCACAACACTTACAGAATGGTTTGTCTTCGCCCTGTGGTGATGTTTTTTTTTCCAACCACGGATAGTTCTGGAGCCATATCGTGCGGAACTTTTGTTTTCGTTTTAAGGAATCATATGGTCTTTTTTGCTTTGATTAACCAATTTTGATGTGGATAGTCTTGTTGGTCCGGATGGAGAAGCAGAACGTACGTTTTTTGATCGCTTTGGAAAAGAACTTAATACAATAAAAACAATTAGAATCGAATCGCACACATTCTTTTTTTTAACCTACGCAGAAATCGATTCATCTGTCGACAGACATTCTTCAGAATCAGAAACATCTTTATTCTCAACAACCTGCTGTGTATGTAATATAACTTTTGGCGAAACCGAAGGCTTATCAGCAGTTTTCACAAGCCACCTGTAATGAATTTTATTGTTATATATTTATTTAAATAAGAAAAGGTATGTATTCATATGTTACTTGTCCATTGTTTTAAATTTTTGTCTGTCCAATGCAGATTTTTCCTATATAGGGCTGTATTAACACCAACAGAGCAAAAAACTTAGAAAAACAAAACACTGACACGTGAACTGAAACCGAGAACTTTCTGTTAAATTGATTTTCGTACGAGCATAGGAGAAAAAACTATGGCGAATACTTTTGCACTAGTGTATGTGAAAACTCATCTATCTGCAAAAGTGTGCCATACCATTCATGTTTGTGGACTTCCGATTCTGGACAGGGTGGAACTAGGAAGTGCATATTTAAAGTGATGCCATCTCTAAATTTTTTGTTCATATTTGGTTTTATGAATTTGAAAAAGCAATACAAATGGCAATACAAAAATGAAAATGCAGTACAAAAAAAAGTGTTCAGTACGGCAGTACGTACCAAGCTAAAGCAATACAAATATACATATATTGCTTTTGCAGTACGTTCGACAGCATTGGCCTCAACCGTCATTTTGATAATTTTGTATTTGTATCAATCATCCAGTTTCATATATAACTTTTATATAAAACTTTGTATATCTCGAATATTTTTGTATATCGTTGTTTATACAGAAAAACGTTGTATGTTATGTCACTTTTCTCGGAATTTTCAGGACCACACAAAAATTAAGAAACTATTATAATTTATTATTAAAACATACAAACAAAAATTTATTCAAAAAGCACAACTGTTTTGCTGTCCTAAAAATTATCAGAAAAGTCTTATACTACACCTACTTTGTTATTATTAATTTTTTCAAAATCAAAACACAATCCGTTCCTTCTTTTGTACATAAGTAAAGTACATATATTCATATACATTTCTATTATTTTTATAGAACATAATGTAATAAATTACAATATTAATTAGATATATCAATTATGAATTTCCACGTAAACTTTTTCACAAAATATAATTTATAACCAACGCAACGTGCAGAGCAAAAACAGGGCAACATAATAATAATAATAATAATTATTAAACCAATTCATTAAGTATTCACGATTACTGTCGCCCATCAATTGCTCATGTACACTGCACTATACATACATATACATTTTATATGATCCTTTAAGCTTCAATATAAAATATAAATATAGTTTCAATTTGAATCAATTATTAGCGTGCCAATTTAATTTGCTATTATTATCGTTACTACGGATACGGAAACGGAAACGGAAACGAGAGGTATCGCTATAGAGAAGCAAAATAAAAAAGGAAATAAGAAATATAATTTTACGCTATAATAATCGACTCGTTTATGAAAGGACTCTTAATATTGTTAGGTGTGTTGAAGTGTTAGAAATTTCCTAATTGGTATTTTTTCGCACAGTGAATAAGGAACATCCGGATGTTTTGTGAAGGAGTTCAATTTTCTTATTCGCTTTGTTAATCCTTCATAAATATGTAGAGCCATCCATAAAAGGTTTCAAGGAAAATAAACAACTTTCTTGGATACCGTCCACAGAGCCTACATTGCATACTTACTCCTTACCCCTCTACCTATCTCTATTCACATAGAAACCTTGTTGTCTTGGAAATTGAAGCTAAAGACCGTAATGACTGTATAATTTGCACATTTTTATATTGACTGTTTTGAGTGAAAGAATTTTGTTTTGTAAACTTCTAATTCAAATTTTTTTAAGGAGTCATTAAAAACGAAGATTGATTTTGGAATTTTCTATTCGTTGATCGTTGCTTTGGAAAAATGGCAATATTAAGAACTTACATATATGTACATTTTGTAAACTTTTACAGCTTAAGGCATATATTTTTATATTTGATAGCTGCTGGTTACCCAAAAGTGCCGAATGTAAATAGGAATACGTTTTCAACGTAAGTTTAAAATGTAAGTGAGTCATAAACAATTATGTTTTTAAATCAAGAAATTATAAGCAGCCTAATTACAATTTACAAGAAGCCTTAATTCTGTGAAAAGTTGTCTAACGGATCGAAAAACGTAACAATTGTATCCGATTTACAGTAAATTAGCTTTTGTATCAAGACTTTTATTTACATTAATAAAACTTTTTTTTAAAATAAAACACAACAAATTAAGTGGAATGACTAACATTTTTACTTAACTAGTGCATACATTTCAATGCTTCGGCGGTTGTACTTTAGGAACGCCATCATTTCTGTACAAATTTCCTTCACTTTTTTGAGTATACCTGGTCTTGTTTTACAAGTATAAAGTTGAATGCTATCGTCTAAGTGATCAATCGTTGCTGGTTTATAAACATATACATGGTATCAGCAATCAGCATACGTAAAGGTGTCAAATCACAAAAACACCACATTTATAAATTCATGTCTTGAGTTAATTACGTAACAGAGCGCTTAGCTCAACAAAGCGATTTTTGCCTTTTGGTTGGCATGATGCGCCGCCGCGGCGCGCCGTCTTTTAAGAATAATTTCTCTTCCAATTTTAAAGACAGATGTATAGAAGCCTCCTTTGGCTCGTTAACCACAATAAACAGTGGTTTTTGAAACGTAATTAAGCGGATGAATCGTTTCCGGATTTTTAAATCTACTTCAGCCCTTACCGGGATGCGACTGATAACTTCCCATTCCGTCTATCGATTTAACTTGCTTAAAACTTTGACAAAATATTCACAACAAAATTTTGTGAGAGAAAAATAATTTGAAGTCAATATCTTTTCATTATTCTCCTAATTTTTGAGTCGAAGATTATTTCATATCAGTTTTCTGTTGTTTTTGTAGGTTTTCGTATTTTTTAAAAGAAGTTTTGTCAGTTGAATTTTTCTAAAAGATTAACTTAAAATTACCAACAATATTTTGCATATGATTAAAAATTTTGATTTCAAAATATATTCCTGTTATCGAGATTTTTAGTCCAAAACCACTTTTTACTATAATTGTAATAGTATTTCTTGAAAGCTTTTATTTTTTATACAAACAAATACTAATCAAATTTTTCGAAGAAAATTTACCAATGATTTAATTTATTTTGAAGTCAATACCTTTATTTATTCACGAGATATCGAGAATAAAACATCAATTTTGACAAATTTTGCATACTAATTTTTACTAAAATTCACAAAACAATTCACAAAGATATTTGAGCCGTAAATCAATGTCAACCAACTTTTAGTAATGTTTTTCTGAAAGTTTTATCTTTTGTATGAAAACTGTCAATTTGATTTTTCTCAAAATTGTACCAGGTATCGAAAACGTTTTCCTTCTTTGCATGAAATCATTTTGGAAATAATATCATTTTTTGTTCGTAAAATATTTAAGGTGAATTTTTTTTTATTTATAAAAAACCCGTTATATGATTTTGTTTGCAAAATTGTATTAGTTTTTTATCACGTCACAATATATAATATAAAATTTAATTCAAGCCTTATTGGTTCGTGAGATATTTCTTGAGAAATGGACGATGAACGTACGAACATACAAACGTACGCATTCACAGACATGTCTGAAAATCTTTAATTTTGACTCTAGGGACCTTGAAACGTTCAGAAATGTTAAAATTTTCAATTCGTCAAATCGGGACGATTAAAATAACTTCCTATGGGAAGTTACAAATTTAGGGAATGTTATAGTATTTGTTTTAACATGTACAATACATACAAACACACTTGTAACTTCTAACTATTGTAACAAACCTATGTACAATATTCTATTTATATTGAATTCAATAAACCAGTTCTTGTCCAGATCTTCATGATTAAACATGGTGTCAGAAGTTAAACTGATATAATTAATTTATGTCAGTATTCGACAAATATATAAAAAAAAAAAAAATTGAAAAACAAAATAAAATGACTGCACCTGTGGCTAAAAGCGAAACTTTAGCCGTTGGAGTGAGGCAAATGTGCGAGAAAATGCACTAGAAAATTGGAAATTGTTTGGGAAAATTGGGAAAATTATGAAGTTGCGGCAGAACTCGGGAAAAGAACTGCAGAGGTAAGAGTGGCTATATTGAAGGCTTGTCTAGGCGATGAATGCTTCAAGATCTTGGATAAGCTGAAATTAACTGCAGAAGAAGGTAAGACCACCACAGGTATATTGGATACTTTAAACAAATATTTCGCTCCAACAAGAAATATCCGTTATGAACTAAACATATTCAATACAGCTAAGCAGCTTGACTCTGAGAACGTAGAAGCCTATATTTGCAGATTGAGGGATTTAATAAAAACATGTGGATACCCCCCTCAATACAAAGATAAATATATGTATATATATATATATGAAGAAAACCTCACGTTGGAAAGAGCACATAAAACATGCTGTTTATCGAATGGACTACTGTTCCTTTTTTCGGATTTACTTTGACATCGGACGGATTAAAAGTGGATGCAGGAAAGGTAAGGGATATTTTGAAAATGGAAGCACCAAAAAATGTAAAAGACACACAGCGATGTATTGGAATGTGTACTTACCTTAACAGATTTTTACCTAAGCTTTCTGAAGTAACCAAACCGTTGAGAAAAATTTGTCACCAAGATGTCAAATGGTATTGGGGATCTCACGAACAAAACGCATTTACCAAACTAAAAAAAATGATAGCAGATACTCCAATACTAAAGTATTTTGATACATAAAAGCATACTGTGATTGAAAGCGATGCAATCAGAATAGGTTTAGGGGCAGTGTTAAAACAGGATGTTCACTCGGTTTAGAACTTTAATTTCCAAATTTGAAGTCAATTGGCTTAATAGCAAAGACAGACAGATGGAAGAAATCGGGGGACCCACTTTTTCGACTACTCTACCATCGTAATGTCAAGTTTGATTAAAATCTCGAGTTAGAAATTTCTTAAGATTGCAAAACTTGCAAAACTTGGTGTAAATTCACAGCCTCGAGACTGCCAATTGACATTGCAAGGTCAGCTGATAACTATTGAGATAAAAAGCTGCTCTTAGGCGAATTGAAAACCATGGTCGTGCGCTTTTAATTTCTGAGTCAATTAGAACCAGTAAGTTTAAATCATTGTGCAAAAATATCTCCTCAGGCTAGTGAGTAAAATGCTCAGCATTTTTAGATAAATAGCGTGTAGATGTTCGTAAATTGTGACACGCTATCAACAGCAGAAGTCTTATTCTCGTCTGTGCGTTCCACCCAACGGGGAGGACTATTATTGCAATCTCAACTCATGAGCTTTGTTCACTTACTTGCATATACCAAAACTACTTTTCAAAAAGCGTACTATCTGAGCTAATATTGCAATAAATGGGAAACACAGAGTAAAGTAATAAATTCAACATTCATATAGTATGACAAAAGAACGAATCTATGTACATTACGAACGTAGTTCTGCTTGATTGTATAGAAATGAGCATTCCAGAATGGAAATTTCGATACGTTCAGTAATAAGTTCCACTTTGACGGCAGTAGCCAGCATTGAGTTTTCCGTGTATAAGATTCTAGTCGATGTTGTATTCCCTAACACTAATTAACAATGCTGTCCAGGTCAGAATTAATTGGGCTTATTACATATTGCCGTTGAAGGTCCACATATTTATTTACTTTTTTATTTTAAGAAGAATATACAAATTTTGAAATATTTTCTTTACCAAAATAATTTAGTGGTTTCCTAGTTTCAGACAGGATATCAATAATACAAATGAAAAGGAATGTAGGTGACTGGACAGATCACTACAGTGCACTAGTATTTATTTTGCAATTTTCAGATTTCAGAACCTATTGAATACTATAAGTTAAAAGGTCCAAAAAGTAATTTCTAGAAGCACACATTTTCGCATAAGAGAGCCTAATGCAAAACCTGAAATATCAACCGTACAGATTTTACGTTTTCTGAATTTATGTACAGATTTGTTTAATTGTTCGGTGGCTGAACCATGAGATTACCAGCTACAAAAGCCGTTCATAAAAAAGCTTTTGTTCTACAATTATTATTTTTTGTGGTGATAAGACCTAAGATAGAAGTAACGTAGGTCCAATCGGTTAATAAATAAAACATTAGGTAGATAAATCTTCTTGTGTTTAGGCTAAACAAATGCTGTCTTGCATCTCAACAAGACATGAAGAGTAGGATGGATATCCTTTTCGAGATTAGCTTTCTCTTGCGAGATAATAAATGGAGTCTTTTAAATACATGCTTCTTAGAGATTTTTCTATACGTTTGGGATACCAGTTAACGTCTTCAAATCATAAGAACGATTACACTTATTGACTCCTAGTGATTTTGAAATGTGAAGAAATGCAAATATTTTTGATTTTAGTAATTTTATTAATTTTCATTAAAATAAAAACTATCTACACTTTTTCAGATTTTCTGAAGTGACAGCTTTCAAGAAAAGTAAATTTCGACAGCAATGTCCTGTGCAGAAATTAAAGTCTAAAAATAAAGTGGAAAATGGTAACCTTTTAAAACCAATCAAAAGCTGTCCTAGTTCGTATTATGCTCCATTGTACTTAATCTGAACTATCAACCATCGTAGTGAATTCTGGAACACCCTTTATACATAAGTCCTTACCTGATAAGATTTCGCCTCATACTGTCATTTATCAGACATTTTCTCCTAATGGTTAGGTGATTAAACACAACGACAAATTCCTTCCACACAAAATGCCAGTTACTTAATCAACCCTCTTGCTCAATACTCCTGCTAATAATGACCTCTCTGCTATTGATTTAATAAGGTTCATTTGATACTATTTTCTCTTAAATACAACTGAAGACAATAGGATAGTATAAATCTCTATAATATTAAGCATATTTCAGCAGATCTTGATGTTAAAGGTTTATTGTTCATATCAGCTGTTCCTGCTAGTGACAGTTGACAACATCGTAGATTCACTCTATTCGTAGAAAAACCCATCTCACACAAAACCAACCAAAGTTCTATTATTTATTTAGACCTTCTGCTTGCGTAGGTTTGCCAATTTTGAGATGAATACAATACTTCATCGCCAAAAGTTCCACTTTCTATTTCTTTATAGCGTGGGCTTGTTTCTATTGATTGACATCTTTCACTTTATCATTCCCAGGAACACTAAAGATACTCGTAATTTCCACACCACACCACACAAACCCTATTCGATTGCTACCTTTGGCAATTGAATACGAAGAAACTTTTCCTTGACTCGAAGGAGGAAATAAGATTCTTAAAGAATGACAAAAATAATAATGCCAAACATTCGACCACCTATTGTGAGTCTTGTGTCGTTTTCGACAACAAAAGGAAACTTCATATTCTCAAAGAACACTTAAGCTATATATAAACGAGTAGGTATGGCTTCGGTTCAATTTCTCGTACGATGCGATGACTGACCCTTCAGCAATTCATATATTTTCTCGACAAATAAAAATATTTATAGGAAAAAGGCCAACAAAAGCTTTTTCTGCACCTGAGAGCGGAAATTAACTAGAAAATTGAATCCTGCGCTCATTGATGATTCAAGGATTCAATTTGTCTATGCTTTGTCATGAGACACATTCGAATATAAGCGTGTTTTCCTGCTTTAAACTCCTGTACGTACTTAAATCGCTTTCCAAATGAAAAGGATATTTTGCAGAGAATGTTTGATGCAGAAATAGTTTACAATACAACATAATATGAATTTAAGGATATGTAATAGGAATTCGGGGAGGAAGAGAATTGATCTGTTGAGTACATTTTATTTGGTGGAAAAGTCTCAAAAAAGGGAAAAGATGATGATAATGTGAAAAGCGATTCCATGTACGTATCTATTTTTATTCTTGTTGATGTTGTATCTTCAAATAAAGACTTATTTTTGCCCTAGATCCTGTTTACTGTTTAGAGCTTCTAAGTTTTTATTTGAGTTACAAATAGGGAATAGTAAGATTTGTGAATTGCTTCCGTAACATACACACATGGGAATTACTTTTCCTGCATCGTTTTTGTTTTATTTTCCTTTTATAGATATATATCTACTTTTGTTTATGAACTTGAAATACACGATTTTTATTTAAGGAAAGTTTTGAGGATTTGTGCAAATTAAAAGCAGCTTTAAGACTTAAAATAAGTTGAATTTTAAGAGTGATTGCTAAAATAATGTTGTTTTAATCTGATTTATTCAAATTCAAATTTATCCTATGATGAATTTATTTTAGAAAGTGACTTGAGGTTAAAAGCTCACAGCACGGAAAGAATTCTTAGATCAGATCAAGAAAAATAAGCTACAAATCACGAAAAATGAATTTCATAAAATGAGCAAAATTAAAGATATTGACACTCAAAAATCATATTTCACTACATTTGAGTAGCAATAATTCGACCGAGGAAATCAAATATTTCAAACAGCGAATTGCAATTTGATATCAATTTGTATCAATTTAATGTTTGTTTTTATGGTGAATTTCAGCAGGAGTTTGTAGATTGAAATTGTTTTCTTGTAGATTATGATTCGTTTTTTAAAATACCTACACACACAAGTGGCAAATTTCAACCCTTGTTTTCTTAGATTGCGACAATATACATTAGTTTGCAAATGACAACTAATGTTTTGCTACTTCTTTTTTTTTAAATTGCAACTTTTGAGTTGTAATTTGAAACAGGTTATTCTGCAGTTTGCAAATGACAGTCACAGTTTTGATACTTAGTTATCTTTAAATTGCAACTTTTGAGTCGTAATTTTAAACAGCTTCTGCAGCAATTTGCAGCTTTTAAAGATTAATTTACTTTCCATTTTGAAGCAATCATGTAGAGATTCAAGAACATTTTTTTGCGAAATCAACAATCTTTATTAGTGATTTACAACATAAACGTATTCTAATAAATATGATTTAAAATCATGAAAAATATAAACTACCATAAGTGTTCATATATGCGTTTCGCCCCGATGCAATGGTTGGGCTCATCAGAAGATGATCATTACACCTTGTCTTGACGCATACTTTCCCGAATAAATCGAGACTCAATATAATCCGAGCAACTGCGAATTATACAGTTGCTACAATTCTTGAAAGAAGACAAACTGTAGCCACTTTCATTTCCCTGCTATGGGACTTTTTAAGAAGAAATATTCGACTGTTGTCGAATTGTTTTTTCTGAAAACCGCTTATTCTAATAAATATGATTTAAAATCATGAAAAATATAAACAGCAGCTTGAATATTTATATTGTGATTATATTTTATTGATTTGAGAATTGAGAATGCTTAAATCACCGCATACATTTCGCAAAACAAGATTAATGAGTAGTCTAATTAAATTATTCCCCTAAAATAGTAGATTGCGACTCAAAAGTTGCAATTTACTTTCATTTCAACAAGCTCGAATTATAACTTTTGATAATAATTGCCAAATTATAAAATTTTGTATTTTACGAAAATTTGAATGCTGAATTACAACTTTCTCATTCATTTTATAATAAAATCGTCTTGATTTACTAAAAAAAGGGTTTTCGTAAATTGCAACCTAAAATTTAGCAATTAGTGATTTTTCAATTCTCTCCGTGAGGCCAAGAACCAAGTATTAGATAGGGTGTCCGGTAAAGAATGGCGATAATCCAGAAACGGATTAAAGCATATTTAATGACTCCTCTGAATCAGAAAATAAAAAGGGACTGTTTCAAAGGGAACTCAAAACATGTGATTTTTTTCTTTCAGTGTTGTAACCGAGTCACAAGTAACATGTTTCGAAGTTCTCTATCGCCAACACAATGTATCGAGAATTCGAGAACCAGTGTCAACATTGCCAAGATGATATCAGAGAAGCTGCCTCTGAAGTGCTTGGTTTCAAACAGCCACCAACAAGAAACCCCTGGTTTGGTAAGGTATGTCGGCAGGCGAATGCAACCAAACAACAGGCACGCAAAGCGGCGCTGCATAGAAGGAAAAACGCTGCTCATCAGCTCTGTGAGCCGAAGAGGAGAGACGAACACCGACTTCTCAGAAGGAAAAAGAGAGAGCTTGAACAGTGTGCGGTCGAAGATGTTGAGAAGTTCAAAAGCAGAAATGAAGTTGAAAAGTTTTATGAGCAGGTGAGACGAAATTCACAAGAACATAAACTTCGAACCGAAGAAGGATGCAGAGACGAAAGTGGAAACATCATAGTGAAACCGCAGTCCATGCTGAGGATACGGAACAACCACTTCAACAGACTGTATAACCGAATTCCACTGTCAGACAAAATGATCCATTCAATATAGACGACGAAAGACAACAATCCCATCTTCCCGACTAAGACGAAGTAAAAATTGACATATCTAAGCTGAAGTCTAACAGAATTGACGGAGCAGATGGCTTGAATGCAGTTGAAGATAATTTGGTTAGGAGTATGCATAAACTTATATGTAAGACATGGTCGGAAGAAAGCATGCAGTATTGTTTGCCTGATACTGAAAAAAGGAGACCTTCTAAACTGCATAACTATAGAGGAACCGGTCTATTTAACATCGCTTACAAAATATTCTCTGAAGTAATATGTGAACGTCTAAAGCCCTTCGTCCACAACCTGATAGTTACTTATCAGTGAGGTTTTACAGGATGACCACGGAGAATTTGCGCTGCTCCATAAAATTGGGAAACACCTTAACAGAACCTTTCGATGTCAATAAAAGGCTTTTGGCAAGGTGATGCGGCGTCATGCAATTTCTCTATCATCGTCCTTGAAAGAATAGTGCAGAGCTCCCACGTCTACACTAAAGGCATTATCTTTCAAAATTCTGTCCAATTACTGGCATATACTGATGACATTGACATAATCGGAAGAACTCAGCGTGATGTCAACGGGGCTTTTGTGAGCACTGAGTTAGAGGCATTGAAGGTGAGTGGAGGAGAAGATAGAACGACGATCTGTATGGGCTGTACAGCGTCGTAACTACCTGATCCACGGTCTTTCTCTACAGCGCTGTCCTGTGGGCTTGGATTCGAAGATTTTCCGGACCGGAGCATTTTTTTCCATTCGCTTAACATGAGTTATGACCCAGTCATTTAAGTCGTTGGACTTTTATTCTCTTAACCAGGTAAGTGTCACTGTACAGTTGTACAACTGTATACAGCTCGTCATTTTATCTTCTTCTCCACTCACCTTCTACGCAGACGGGACCAACAATCAACCGAAATCACTCGACAAATTTTTCTCTCGAAGCATCGTTAGACGCTCCAATCTTTCTTTAACAGGATCCAGGCCTGAGCGCCATAAATGAGCACCAGGATGATCAGTGTCTTACAGGTGATTTTAGATGTTCGAGAAGAAAGGACTTTACTACTCAATTGTCTTCTAAGTTCTTAAGAAGCAGCGATTTGCAAGAGTTATTCTTCCTTTGATTTCAGCACTGGTGTAGTTGTTTGAATTTATAGCGGTGCCTCGGTAGTCCTTAACTACCTCAAAGTTATAGCTGTCCATGGTGACGTTTTCTCCAAGACTTCGTCATTCAATGTCCTTTTTTGGTGACAGCATACACCTGGTCTTGCCCTCATTGACCACTTAATCATCTTCTCCGCTACCGTCGAGAAAACGCTCCACTGACATTACGCGTTAATCTTCCAATTATGTCAATATCATTGATGGCGTATCCGAGGAATTGGATGGACCTTTGGAAGATTGTGCCTCTAGTGTTGACGGTTGAGTTTTTCACAATTCTTTCCAGAACGATGTTGAAGAAGTCGCTTGACAGTTCAACGCCTTGCCTAAAACCTTTTTTGACATCATATTGCATCGGGGACATTTTTTCCAACCTTGATAGACCAGCTTGGTTCATATCGATTTGAAGTTCCTGGTTTTCTTTAGGAGGTATGCTGTAATGTGAATATTTGGTCAATGATTGTATTAAAATGCAAAAAAATTTGGTCAATGTTTGACTTTCCTGGTCTGAAGCGAGACTAATATGAACCTAATTAATAAAACTATACAAATGAAAATTTTTAATTACCTGGAACTTTCTTCAGCTTAAGAATCTCAGATCACCGCTCACATTGAGCTTTCACAAGAAAGCTCTCAATCTTTTATGAAAGTTAATATTCTTTACATGGCATGAAAAACGTCATATTCTACTCGTTCTAGTAGAAATCAAGCTTAAAATTTAAGGGAATTAATGTAAAGGGCATTTCTGCCCTTTACACTTATTTGAAACTTTAGTAGAATTCGAGCTGCAAAACCAAAAAAACTACTAAGAACCTATGAAGTACATACTATTTAAACTTTTTCAAAAAATTATCCACGGCTTGAACCTAAATTACCATCGGCATGGTTATCACTTTGTATTATTTTAGTCCTTATTTCAATCCCAAAACAAATATTGAATAAAAACAAATTTGATAAGTCATTACTCAATACATTGATAAATTCGACTTAAAAGTATAACTTTATGTTCCAACATCCGTATCCAAATAACTTTAAAACATACCATTTATTTTAAAAAGCAATCGATTTTGATAAAATACATAAAGCATCTTAACCAATGTATCTTTCAGGAATGTACAAGGAAGTTTATCCTCCAACTCCTAGGTAAATTAACATTACCCCTATGGCAAGTTTATAAAAGGCTTGAGTAAAGGAATAAAAAACATCTACCACATCATTGAAGTTTTGTGATGTATCAGCTGGGTTCTAAATGACGTATTGCTACCATAATAATGTACATATAACATTTCATATTTTGATCGATGGAAGTTTCAATATAAGGAAGGAAATATATGGTGTATATTTGAATTAGGTATTATTGCTCAAGGCATTTCTTTTGAAAAAAGTTTTTTTTTGTATAGAAGTTAGGTTGAGAAGTTAAAGTTAAAAAACAAATAAATGTTATATTGATGTTAAAACGGGGATATGTATGTTATGTACACTATATATACATGGTTTATTATGTAACGATGATGCTTATATTTTATTATATGTTAGAACTTTTAATTTGACTTCTGTATTTTTATTTTGTTTTGTTATTTTTAATGTTATTTTTAAAGTAACTTATTTTCCACATGATTTATTTGAACTTGACAACTTTATTGTTTCCTTATAGAAAAGTTTTATATTCTTGGATTGATTGAAGTTTAAATTGTTTAAAAATTTATTAATGAAATTTTACAAAAATATTGGTAAAATAAATACAAATTCAACGAAATGAAACACTTTTAATCTAAGTTAAACTTAAAAAGTTTTAAAGTTTGTTTTAGTCACCAAAAAATGTGGCATCGTCTTGAGGTATGGATGATAATATAAGATCTTTCCTAAACACTGATTTATGTTTACTTGTTCTCCCGCTCACCATAGAAAAGTTCTCCCAAAAATAATACATTTTCGCCTAATTTTCATTCAAGGAACTTCCAAAAGAAGCAATCAATGATATTTTTAACCGCCCAATGATATTTTTTCAAAGTCCAACATTGTTCACAAATCCATCTTATTCGGTTATGTTCGGAAAATAGGTTCCACAAGCAAATGGCGCAGAAAAAAATACTGACCGCTTCGAACAATAGTTCGATGAAACTGCCAACGTTGGGGTCCTCTTCCAAACGATTCGAAGCCCAGTCAGCGAACAAACGGCGGCGTTGTTTATGGTTGTTTATATGGTCATGAACTTTGAGCTTTGGGTCAGTTGGATCTTGTACGGGTGTAGGCCCAAGTCCCGACGCAAAATTCGCCAAGTAGAAGTCTGTGAAAGGCTGAGTTCTTGTGCACGGCGAGAAATAGACTGCCGCGGGTTCTGCTGTTAACTTTCAAGGACCGCGGCGATTTGCGGTGTTGGATTATTGTTTACCGAACCGGTCGTCTCAAATTTGGCCACCAAACGTTGAAGAGTCGACTGTGAAGGGTCACCACGTCTACCGGAAAATGGGCACAATGCGCGCAACGTTTGCGTTAACGAACACTCATTTTAAAAATAAAGTTTTATCATTTGATTTGGCATAAACAACTGAATAATAAACAAAAGATTTGACAGATGTCACCGAAAGAAAATGGCCTCCACGGGGCGCCAAAATCTACCCGCGCCAATTTAAAAACCCAATGTAATTGTTGATAGCTTGGTCATGAAGTTCAACGCCCTTCATCCCTGAGTTCCGTTATCATTTTTGGCTGTTTTCCATTTTCTTGTCTTTTTCTGCTGAGCATCATTATCTGACGGAATGCAAAGGTTCGATGCCTTCAAAATTTGAGCAGCCACGGCGTTATTGTCGTTCCACTTGACAAAAAGTATTTTATGGGCACTATCGTACCTTTGGTTTAAATATCCTTTGAGAGGGCATTTTTTTGTTTTCTTACAGTCCCGATTATCGGGATGGTTTGAATACCCCTTTCGTAAGACAAGTAGATCATGTGATGTGAAAAAATTGTCAAAAAATACAGTGTGATCTGTAAGATTTGTAACTTTGTTCAAATAATCTACAACAACTCTGGATCCAAGGGGTATTTGCTGTTTTGCCATTGTGAGTTTTTTTTTGCCAATAACCACAACTGTTCATCAACATCCAATTTTTAAAGTCAAATAACCCTCTATTGAATTGCTTCGAAGGGTCGCTTCCTTAGTATTTCACCATCGACTAATCAACCGAGAGTTTTTCATGCATGCATCCAAACTGGCAAAATTGTTGGTTTAAAAGTGTTGCTAAAGGCCTTATTATTGCCATTTTTTCGGTGAAAATCAAATTATTATTGTCAGCAAGGTGGAGCTATTTTTTAATTTCCTTGAATGTTGTTCGGGACATAGGTGTTAGGTGTCTTCATCTGTTTTCCAGTACATGTTCTCTCTTGGCAAAGAGTGATAGCCGCTATAAACAAAATACCTACAAAGGCTTTCAAAACGTCTTCGGTGAATGACAAATTGTGGGCATTGGGTTGTGCTGCATAAACGCCAAACTGCTCAATAATCCTAGTTTAAGTTTAAGATTTTTAGTATATATTATATTTATTAGAATTGTTAACGTTAGTATTTAACGAATTATAATAATAAAGTCGGATTCGAACAAAGTCATCAAAAACCTTAGAAAAAGTATTATTTGATTACTAGTACAGATCCTTGTTAACCAGTGTTTAAAATGTTTTTTGTCGAGATATTCGGTAAGTTAAAACAATTATTTTAAACAAAATTGTTTTAATAGCATTTGGTAAGTAATAAGATTGCTGTATTCCCTTTGTAACAATGGCTAATGATGTACACAATTTTTCTAGATAAATGTTCACATTGATATAGACTTTCAATGCCTTAGACTTGGTTGAAACATCTTTAAGCTACATATATCAATTTTGACATTGTATTGCTTCCACCAAATTCAGATTATAATAAGGATGTGGAGGAAGGTGCTGCTGAAGATGCTGAAGATCATGTGGCTTGAATCATGCCACACGATGCTCTGGGTGAAGGAGAGGTGTTTTGTATCAGTAACTGTGTACATCTAAAAACGTTGTGAACATTTTCCAATGTGGTATATGAAAGACAAAAAAATGAGCATGGTAACTTAGTTCATTGGGTGGGAAGTCGTAACTTGAAATTTGTTTGGTGAAGAAGTAGTGGCTGTTGAAAAACATTAATTTGCATTTTATATTATCATTTGGTGAATTAATACAAGGGTGAAAATTATAGATTTCAAATAGCACCACAGTCTGATCTACTAAAATTAGTATTCAATGGTTTCTAGAGTCTTATACTTGAACGACTAAAACTAAAGTTTAAACTACCAAGAATAAAACAAAATTGCAAGTACTTCCTATGACTCGTCAAAGAAGGAAGGTTTATGAGAGGAGGTCTTTGTGAGTAAGGAGGTAAGGAGGTATATGAATATCATTATAAACCACGGAAGGTAAAAATCTTTTCTGAATGGCTTCGAGTCCAGTGACGTGAACGGCGACGTAGTAAGGTGACCATACTGTACAGGCATATTCCAGGACTGGTCTCACAAATAAAACAAAAAGTAATTTTAAAACATATGGATCACGGAAATCACGACCAAATCTCTTAATGAACCCCAGAACTCTATTTGCTTTTTTAACTATGAAGTTAATATGTTTATTAAAGTTTAGAATCTAACACAACATATTTAAGTCAGAAAATACTTATATTCTACTTCAAGGATAAGAATCAAACATGTAATTAAAAAAGATTGGAACTTTTTCGCGTGTAAAACTCATGGTTTTACATTTGTCAACATTTAAAACAAGACAATTAATATTGCACCATTCCCTCAATAATATTAAATCTTCTTGCAAAAAAAGACAATCAGATGTATAGTTGATTTTTTTGAAAATTTTAATGTCATCAGCATGTATTAGGACAGACGAATTTTGTATGATAGAAACCAGATCTTTTATAAATGTCGTTAATGTAGTAGATGAATGATAACGTCGTCGGGTGAACAGTCATAAACTAATGACAGGTTCTATGTAAAGATGTTGTTGTATTTATGCTGATCAGAACAACGTTGTCAAAATCATCAGGAAATTAATGTAATCATTTCAAACAGTAGCAGCTTTAACCAAACCAAAAGCCCAGATGGAAAAAGTTGATAGTGATATGAAATTATATCAAAATTGTATGATACAATGCAGTCTCTTATGCTTCAATGGCAAATATAAATATCACTCACCAGGAAAGCCTTTTAGTTGAATTTATTAGCGGGCCAAAAGGAAGTATAGGATGGGAGCAGCAACAGAGACACAGAATTTGATCGAGAGTTATGCAGATTTATAAATTTAATTTGTATCTTAATATCGCGTTTTAACACTATTTTGTGTGTACATTTTAAAGTACAGTTTTTGTTTTTATTGTTATTTATTTATTAGTTCATAGATTGATTAAAGTTTGATTTATTTTGAGAAATTTGAAACAAAAATTGAAAAAAAAAAAAAAAAAAAAAAATTTAATGAAACCAAATAATTAGCTATATACATATGTATAAGTTAGCTTAAACTTTGTAAGTTTGACAAAGCATAACACTTGTTGACAAGGGTTTCTTACTAGCAATACAATTGAACTTTTCAATGGGTTTTGCTGGCCCTAATTCAAATCCAACTTCAAAATAAATGTATTACGCCAGCATTTGGATATATTACTGTTTAAAATTCGAAAAAAAACACGTATATGAGGCTTTTAGTTTTAAGGCTGAAGTAGCTTTCTTTCAATAAAATCCGTAATGGTTTGCCAAATCCAAATTTTTTTCCTCAATTTATTATTATTATTATTATTTCATAATAACATTTGGAAAACGTTCATAAATTGATAAATCCAACTCGTCTTACAAAAATCTTAAAGAAACGCTCAACAATTAATACTAAAACGGTTTTCAACAAAGAGAGGCAAAACAGTTTGAAAGTAAGTTTAGGTGTTGTAAAGAATCTGTTGTCTAAACAATTCAATTATATTAAGTTATTGAAATATATTAAAAAATTATAAAAATAATTTTAAAAACGTGTTTTTTAATAACTTCAAGGCTTGGATTCGAAATCTGCAGTAAAAATTAACTCAAAAAAGTATTTTTCAAAACTTTGAAAGTATTAAATTCAAGATTTGCTCAAAACTTCATATTGAGCCAAGTAATGACTCATAACTAATGAAGATTTCCAGAAACTTAGTAAAATACTAAAATAATTTAAATTGTATCTAGAAGAGAAAGATTTGTACTTTGCAAATTCATCATATTTCAATTTATTGTTAAAAGGTATTTTGAATCTACTGAAATTAATAAGAATTTTATTGTTTTAAGAACAATGGAAAATATAAAATCTAACTAGGTAAATCATAAACTAAGCTCATAACTTATCTCTTAACATTGTATCAAAGTCAATAAAAAATAAGCCATGGCCTTATCCAAAATTTGTATCTAAGAAGCTCACTCATTAGTAAAATAAAAGTCAAATCTCCTAAGCAATGCAAAATTCAGTTTTATACAATTTTAATTATAAGTGTATCTGTATACCCCCTTTTTTTAATTTTTAATTTTGTATTTAAAATATTTGAAGTACAAAAGAAAAGACGAAAATCATATTCAGTCTAGACAAACATTAATACCTAATTTAACTTCAAATAGAAAATAATAATTAAAGAACTTATAAATATTTCTTCCTCTTTGAAGTCAATTTATAGAAGATTTTAGCTATATTCGTATCTTACAGCCATGTTTTATAATCTCTATCTCTTAGGGTATAAATTAAGGGAAAAAATCACACACAAAAGAGAAACTTCAGCGCAACGATGATGACGATTATTTTGAAATTAATGAAATTCTCAATTCCAAGCGAAATAAAGTGTTAACCCCAAAGGCGTTCGGTTCGGTTCGGTTCCTTCGATATCGCAATCCTTCTTTTCTTTATCAGCACATGCACTCTATCTCCTTGTTCACTTAAATTATTTTCTGACAAAGGAATAAACTCGTCTTTTTTGCGCCTTAGCTCCATTGCTCCATTGCTCCATTACTCCATCCATCCACATCCAACACCATCGCATCAGATTCGGATGAAACCGATGGTGGCAAAAAGGGCCAACAGATGCCCAAGGCTAAGATAAAGGCATTAAATCATCTCTCATCCGCTGCCGCTACAATCTTTGTTGCTCCTTCATCAGTGTTTATAAAATAAGTGGCAATAGGGTTGCCTTAAGTTTAAGATTAAAAAGAATCTATTGAACGATTCTTTAGAATTTGAAATCTCACATGATAAAGTGAATTGAATTGAATTGAATTGAATTGAATTGAATTGAATTGAATTGAATTGAATTGAATTGAATTGAATTGAATTGAATTGAATTGAATTGAATTGAATTGAATTGAATTGAATTGAATTGAATTGAATTGAATTGAATTGAATTGAATTGAATTGAATTGAATTGAATTGAATTGAATTGAATTGAATTGAATTGAATTGAATTGAATTGAATTGAATTGAATTGAATTGAATTGAATTGAATTGAATTGAATTGAATTGAATTGAATTGAATTGAATTGAATTGAATTGAATTGAATTGAATTGAATTGAATTGAATTGAATTGAATTGAATTGAATTGAATTGAATTGAATTGAATTGAATTGAATTGAATTGAATTGAATTGAATTGAATTGAATTGAATTGAATTGAATTGAATTGAATTGAATTGAATTGAATTGAATTGAATTGAATTGAATTGAATTGAATTGAATTGAATTGAATTGAATTGAATTGAATTGAATTGAATTGAATTGAATTGAATTGAATTGAATTGAATTGAATTGAATTGAATTGAATTGAATTGAATTGAATTGAATTGAATTGAATTGAATTGAATTGAATTGAATTGAATTGAATTGAATTGAATTGAATTGAATTGAATTGAATTGAATTGAATTGAATTGAATTGAATTGAATTGAATTGAATTGAATTGAATTGAATTGAATTGAATTGAATTGAATTGAATTGAATTGAATTGAATTGAATTGAATTGAATTGAATTGAATTGAATTGAATTGAATTGAATTGAATTGAATTGAATTGAATTGAATTGAATTGAATTGAATTGAATTGAATTGAAACGATTATTATTATATCCGTTCGTTTTTTTTTTTAAATGCACAGGGGCAACCCTTCTGCAAAATCCTTTCAATATTTCGAGTTGGCTTATTACAAGAACAAAATTCAAAAAAAAAAGAAACTTTCTATTGATTTCGTTCTTATTTTTCTTCTTGTTGTTGTTAAATAAAACTGATTGAACTTTAAGTGGAGGAGATGTTGCCGTCAGTTGTGTGTCTGTACAATCAATTTCAGTTCAATTCTACTGGCTGCCAAAGGCTTACATGGCATCGAATAGTACAGTGGGTTAACAATATCCTAACAGCTCGAAAAGATAATAAAGCGTTGGAACTGAAATTGGAACTGGAAACTTCTTTGTGATGTCCATCATGTCATGATCATGAGTTCTTCAAGTGCTGTTTTATTCTTTTTTCTTCGTTATTGTTTGTTTGTTCTGAACTCCAAAGATATAGCCAAGAGAAAAGTTTATAAATAAAGTTAAGAACTATCGCATTACTTTTATTCGTCGCTTTCTATATTGAGAATTTGATTAAGATATAGTTTTGGTCTGTTGTATGTTGAAATTTGAGCCACATGCCGAGATGCCAGTACTATTAGGACTACTTCGTTTATAGGAATGTAATTTGAAAAATGTTGAACTTTGAGAAGCAGATAGAACGAATCTTAGAGTAATTTTGTATTAGGGTGTTTTTGAAGTTTTTCTTTTTGGACCTAATCCAGAATGCTTGAAATTTCAAAATCCAGTAGATTCTCAATATCGTTATAATAATAAACACAGTGCGAGCAATTAGGAAAGAAGGATAGAATTAGAAAGGAGATACCGATGCACATGTAAGCCGGGCAAAGTATTCTACATTTGTGTAGTGTGGCTTAAAAAGAATATCTGTACTACACAGTGCGCTCAGAATTTGGCTAAGGAGTAAACTGGTAGACATTTACTTACTACGGTATTACGGTTAAACTGTTTGAGGAAAAAGTTGCAATTGTCATTTTGAATAGTGCTCATGTTGATACAATCAGTGATAAGGATAATGATAGACGTACAAAATTGCTCGAAGTATACATATCACTTCTAAAGCTCTCTTTTTATTTTTTTTAAAGACTTAAGAGACTTGATTATTTAAGCACTTGCTCAGATGCTACAGATATGTTTTTGAAATCCATCGCTGGGTTCAACTTGACTACTAGATAATCATAGCCTTTAGTGATTTCAAGACGATGACCATTGAAGAACCAACTGCCTCTAACAACACTGTGACATCTTTTGAATACCATGATTTTGGAATTGTCGGCATTTATTGTAAGTACCCATATATTGCAGTATATTGAGAGCCGGTTTATCATGAGTTGTAAATTTTCTAGTGTCTCTGAAAGAACCACAATGTCGTCTGCATACAGATGATTATTGTACATTCAGCGATCCTAATTGCACTGGGCACCGTGGACAGCTATAACTTTGAGGTAGTTGAGGACTTTGTCTACCTAGACACAGCTATAATTTCAGACAACGACACCAGCGCTGAGATCAAACGAAGAATAACTCTTGCAAATCACTGCTACTTTGGACTTAGAATTAGAAGGCAATTGAGTAATAAAGTCCTCTCTCGAGCATCTAAAATCACCATCTATAAGACTCTCATCATCTCGGCTGTCATTTATGGCGCTGATTCCTGGATACTTTTAAAGAAAGATTAGAGCGCCTTAGGATGCTTCGAGAGAAAAATCCTTCCCTTGATTTTTTTCCCGTCTGCATCCCGAGGGTCGGCGCAGAAAGACCACGATTCAGGTGGAGCACGCAGGTGTGCGAAGACCTCAACCAACTTGGCGTGCGAAACCGGCACTCTAGAGACCGAGCTGGTTGAGGCCTAGATCCGCCCGGGCTGTAGCGCCACCTTAAGTAAGTAAATAATTATACCGGGCATATACTTGCCAGTATCAATTATTAAAAATGCACACAGCCAAGGACAGAGAAGGCATTCTTGTTCAACACCAATATCAGTATCAAACCATTGTGAGAACAAAGATCCATCCCATACAGCTGCTTCTGTAGTAAAGGGCGCTGTAGATTTTGGCACCCCGTGATGACCATTTTGTTTTGGTGACATCTGTCAAATCTGTTGTGTATTATTCAGTTGTTTATGGCAAATCATAATGGCAAGTTACACGCTTAAACAGCACGTTAAAATAATAAATCTTTATTATCAAAATGAATGTTCGTTAGGGCAAACGTTGTGCGCATTGCGCTCATTTTACGGTAGAAAGTTACCGTTTGGTATGGATTTTGGGCTTTTGGGCCAACAGCGTCAACAGCGAGCGCTATAATGATGATAACTAATTTCTTATGCCACACAGCAAACGCCACGATTGACATTTTGCATGAACGATTTGAAGGTAAGGTTATCTCTCGCAGGCGTGATTTGAATTGGCCACCAAGGTCATGCGATTTGACCCAGCTGGACTTTTACCTGTGGGTTTTCTTGAAGTCGCAGGTCTATGGAAATAAACCACAATAGACGGATGCCCTAAAGGTGAACATAACAACAGAAGACAGCATTGAGTTTCCGATGCAACAATTTCTACACAGTTTTTGTTCGTAGGGTACAAACGTTCTTAGTGGTTTACGTTATTTCGGTTTTTCTCAGAATAATAATTGGCTTTAAGACAGTGAAACTCTGAGAGAAGTTACTTCTCAATGGTAAATATACAATTAGAAAACTAAGGAAAGTTGAAAATAGGACTTCAATCAGAATAAACGTTGTATACGAAATAAAACAGATAAATCTTATTAAACGAACCAAAAAACAAACCAAGAGTATACTGTAGACTTTTAATTACATTCCATAAACTACTTCTAACTTAACCTATTTAAATGAGCTCAGAAAAGATAAATAAACTGTTTAAGATAAGTAGTTCAATAAAAATTCTCTTCACAAGAGAGTCCTAAAAATATACAAAATTAAGAAGCTACACAATGTTGTATACCACCTGCCTAATTAACTTCAAAACATTAACTGTCTTCATGGGAATTCTTTTCAACTCATATTACATTCTTTTTTATCCAATTAAGACAAAAAAAGAATTTAATAAAATAAAAGAAGAAGCTCGTCTTCATTTCAATTTTTAAAAGAATAAGATTCTCGTTTTGCTTTCCGCGCGTGCCGTTGCGATGCGTTGCGTTGCCATTGTCACCTTTTAAAGGAATGGGTAATTAAAGCCCTCATCCTTAGATTTTCTTCAATTTTTCCCCAATTTAAATCAAAAACACAAAACTATGAATCAATTTCTATGCATTGCACGTTGTGCCAACTTAATTCAAATAAAAGAAGTTTCTCCATCGGGAGGGCTTTATTTATGGACTTAAAAAGACGCATATTCGAAGTTCTCCATCTCAATGAGTTCCGTTTCCCTATTCATGAAGGCGACGTTCACTACAAACGCCGCTACGGAGAATATGATAAGATTTCTTGGAATTATGTGAGGCTACCTTCAACTTCGCCTACCCTTTTCAGCTTACCCACCCACCTACTCGTTATGATATGCACGAACAAATTAACTGCTGAAATATTTCGACTGATATGGAACTCGGAAGAAGCAACTTTGCCAGAGGTGTTAGTTTGATGTGATTTGACTTTATTACCAGATGGGAAAATAATGCCATCATCATACTGTGTGCAATTCGGAGATAGGAATTAGATTTCATGGTTCAAGGCAGATAGCTTCCTATTTTAATGGCGTACTTAACACTAATAGTTATTTGTCATTGTCAGCAATTCAGGATTCGCCACATATACTCGAAGGTACCTTTCATGTATAGAAATAGATATAGGTAACTTAATTATAAGATAGAAGAAAGGTATGGTGAAGAAAAGGGAGGTTTTGTGCATTACCTGCATTGTGCTTCAAGGAAAATGGTGCATCATATTATATATTATTTAGTTACCTACTGTCCTGTTGTTTAACATTGATTTAGCAGTTTAGATTTTCGATATCGATTCGACCAAAGTCATAACAAGCGCAATTATTATGCAACAACACAAAGCTATATGTCTGGAAAGTGGAATGGGCCAAGGTAAGGTTATTGTGAGTATAAATATAGATTTGTGTATGGGCTAGGTCAGTTGGACTTAATTAAAGGACACAGACTGAAAGGATGTTCTCCTTTCTGAGTGAATTATTTGAACATTTCAAAGGTTAAGTATAGGCAAGAGGTATTTATAGATTTTTGTGCAATAATTTAATACGGTAAGAAAGCATGAGAAGCGTGCGATCGAAGATGTTAAGAGGTTTAAAATCAAAATGAAGTTCAAAAGCCTTATGAGCAAGTGAAACGAAACTCACAAGTACATAAACCTAGAACTGAAGGCTGCAAAGATGAAAGTAGAAACATCATAGTGGAACCGCAGTAAATGCTGAGGATATATGGAAGGAACACTTCCGCTTTTAGGCAGGATGGTCCATTCAACATAGACGACGAAAGCCAACAATCTCGTCTTCCCTTCTTAGACGAAGTCAAGATTGCCATATCTAAGGTAAAGTCAAACAACGCCGCCGCTGGAGCAGATTGCTTGAATGCTAAGTTCTCCAAAGCAGCTGTAGATAATTTGATTAGGAGCATGCACCTTACTTATCTGTAAGATATGGTCAGAAGAACGCATGCCCGAGGAATGGAATATCAGTATTGTTTGCCCGATACTGAAAAAGGAGACCCTCTAAACTGCATCAACTATAGAGGAATCAGTCTACTTAACATCGCTTACAAAATCTTCATTGACGTAATATGTGAACGTCTAAAGTTCATCGTCAACAACCTGATAGGTCGGGTGAGTTAAAAAATGCAATTAGTTGCACAAGCCATGCCGAAAAAATTCATGCAATGCATTTATGAACAGAAAAACTGCTGCAAGAATGCGGCAGATATACAATATCAAAAACCAGTTCTTAAATGTCATCAAGGTAGGCGCCTATAAAAAAAAGAATGACAGAAATAATTCAGTTTTTTCTTTGAGTTACGCGGGTTTTGGTTTTTTAGTGTCTTAACAAAATTCTTTCAAAATGTCAAATACAAATGTTTTATTAGGACTTATTTTAAATGTTTTGAATGGAACAAATTCATTCATTCCTATGAAGTATAAATATTATATTTCAACTTATTAATAACAAATCATTTTATTTTTCCAAAAATTTAATAAATATTCAATTATTTTACCTATTCATCTTGTTCTGACATTTTCCTGCAGAGCGGCAACAGAAATAAAATGACTGCAGGTTTGATCGCATTTCAGCTGTCAGACTGTTTTTTTGAACAGAGTTACCGACTGCAGTATTGTAGTGTATTAACATTTATGAACGCAAAACTTGCATTACTGCTGCATTTTTACATTAATGAACTTACCCGTCCTTATCAGTGTGGTTTTAGACCAGAAAAGTCTACAGTCGATGAAATATTCACATTACGGCAGGTCTTGAAAAAAAATACCAAAGAACATCAAATTGACACCCATCATCTCCTCAAGGATCGATTTCAAGGCCGCATATGACAGCATCTATATCTAGCTTAGAGGTCAATAAGGTCAAAACAAAGTACATGCTGTCATCAAGAGAGGACCCACAACACTGATGTCTTGTTTAAAACGTCACCATCGACAGACGTAACTTTGAAGTAGTTAAGGACTTTGTCTACCTAGGCTCCGCTATAAACACAAAAAACAACACCAACGCTGAGATCAAACGAGGAATTACTCTTGCTAACCGCTGTTTCATTGGGCTGACAAAGCACCTGAGCAGTAAAGCAGACTCTCGAGCGACCAAAGTGCCGCTATATAAGACCCTCATCATCCCCGTCCTGCTATACGAAGCATGGACTATGACAAAAGCGAATGAAAGCACCTTGGGTCGTTTCGAGAGAAAAGTTCTTCGCGTATCCTGTATACACAGTCCTGTAGGCATAGAAGGTAAGAGGGGGAGAAGATAGAATGAAGAGCTGTATGGGCTGTTAAGCGACATAGACGTAGCTAGAAGAGCGATCGAGGTCACTGGAGACATCTAGCTATCGACCGAGCTAGATGGAGAAGTTTGTTGGGTGAGGCCCTAGATCACACAGAACTGGTGCGCCACCTTAAGTAAGTAAGTAAGAGGAATTACGCTACCTTTCATTTTACCCTTTTTTTAAGTACATTATGAAATTTGCTCAAAAACCTGCATTTTTCACCCGATTAGTCACATTTTATTTTTGTTATAAAACTCTTTACAGTTGCTATTTTGCTAAAAGGAAAATCATAGAAAAGTAGTTGTTACCGCAGTACAAATACTGTAAAACAATCTACATATAAATAACTTTTGCAAATACTAAACCTTTGAGATTACAAATAATTCACTGAGGAAGGCTAATCTATGTACTTTCAGCTTTAGTCCTTAAGTTAAGTCCATTTGACTTAGCTCATTATTATACACCAAAAATCACAACCTCAACTTGGCCCTGTCTATCTAGGTATGGCTTCCTGCTGTTGTTTGTTGCATAATTATGGCGGTTGACGTAAACCTGAACATTTCATTTTTAATATTACGAGTCTCATATTCCATTTGATCAGTTCAATTTTTTACTGTTATTTTGAAAAAATTTGGCCGTGTGATTTCCAATGCGTCAAATGAGTTGACTTAGCATAGCCCCTTAAAAAGTAATCTAGAGTTGTTTAGTCAGTCGAATAATTGGATTATAGATAACAGGGCCACTATCGGAACTAGGATTGTCGTCGATGTTTCGAAAATAAAAGGGACTGGAATGCGAGACACAATTCATGCCCGCCTCTCAATATTTTTAAAAGTCTAACAAGATATTTGAGTAGGAAATCATTTTTTATCAATTTTTAGTTGTTTTTGTAGGTTTTCGTTTTCTCGTAAAAAAAAGTTGTCAATTAAAATATTTCTAAAAACTTAACTTAAAATAAGTTCGACTTCAATAACTATTTTCTTTCCCAAGATTTGAACAGATTTATTTTTTTCACAGTAAATTTTAAAACGTTCTAAATGTTGTTCTGGCGTTTAAGGATTCGTGATGAATTAATTAACACTGTTTGACATTTTCAACTGTTAAACTATGCAGCTAAAAAAAACAGCCGCATATATTACCCTGTATTGACTTTGGTAGGCAGCTCTTCCACGAATGAGATTGACGGGTAATATTGAAAGGAGTTTTAAAAACTGCGGTTGGAATTGTCCTTACATGTTACTCTATCTAAAGCTGGCGACTATGCAAAATATATTTATGTCAATATTGACCTTGCATTTTTTTTGGGGGCTGGAACCCCATCTTCTTTAAAAGTTTGCCTTTCTTTCTCTTATCTTCCTATTTGAATTACGTGAGTCCATAAAATTCAGTTTATAAAGAAGACTATTGACAATAGGTACAATTCGAAATTTTACATCAATATTTTTTTCCTTCCGTGTTTTGAATTAAATAAAATTGTTTAGGGAGGGAATTGACTAGGGTGATAATTGATTGTCAATTTTTGGATAGTTGTTTTGACTATTAAGTATTCTCTACTCCTTTTTTAATAAAAATTACGGAGACAGCTATCGCCAAGCAAGGGTTTATGTTGTACATAATATTAATTAGGAAGGTTGATTGTAATTTTGGAAACATATAATTTTTCGACTTTTGCTTGACCTATTAGGCTTTAACAAATATTATAATGTTTAAAATAATGGTTTTAAATTTACAAACAAAAGTTGAAAAGAAAATTTAACCAAGAAGTTTGATTTAAAGTTTCCATCAGGAGAAGGTAAAGGTAAATGTTTTTCAAATGAGATTATTACTCTTTCAGTAACAATTTTTGACGGCAGTCAGAATAAATAAACAAAATAAAATGTATTTTGAAAAAAGAAACATTTTCAAAAGCAACATTTGTTGTATGCATAATGGATGCACCTGTCTTCTCGTAATTGCAGTTGAAGGTGAATTTTGGGGAAAATAGGATGATTTTTGGTACAAGAAATTCTTCTCTTTCGTGTAGCACTAACAGGTATTTTTTAACAGACATGTTTTGAAATAGTTTTGACGGAGGCGATAGCACTCATAATATTGCATTATCTTATATATATGTACAATATACATATGTATGTAGTGTTTGTTTTAAAAATCCATGTAGTACTTCTTTAGAATTATTTAAAATCGTAATGTAAACCATTTTAATTTTTTTGAGATCTTTATTTATTTTCAAATCGTTTTCTTGAAATATGAGCACTATAAAATTATTATTATTATCTCTACATACATATGTATAATATCTTACACGGAAAACTTTTTTAGTTATTAAAATAAAACGATATAAAATTAAAAACAAGGTAAGATTCAACATGCACCTTTACTGGCAACATCCCATTCGTGCCCTTGGAAACTTTCCAAATTATGCAATTAAAGATTAAATTCGAGGAATCTGCATCGAGATGTGAAACCAATTGAGCAGTATTTATATTATGTAAGCAAATCAATGTTGACAATGTCAAAAAAATTGTGTTTGCTTGAATGCCAATTTTTGACACTTTTATTGGCCATTGATATATTGTGATTGTGAACAGTATTAGTTTATTTTTTTTTTTGATGTCAAGTGAAAGATAAGGTCTATGCTAATGGTCCACAATTGATTTAATGAACCATACAAATAAAATTCGTGAAATTACCAGTAGGTATACCATTTTTATAGTTCGAGAACGTCCAAATATTTAGCTAATTACGAGTATATAATATTAATTTTGGCACTAATTATATATCCAAATGGAACTGTTTTTGAGTTTTTTTTTAAATTAAACGTCTTTAATCGACACTACAGAAAAATTCTTAAAAATTAATGCCTTATTTTAATCGAGTCAAACATTTTTTTGGTACACCAGGTCTTGCAATTTTTTAATGATATAAGATTCAAAAGAATTTAAAAAAATGTTGAGTACAAAATAGATAAATTAAAATTAATAAAAAAACACCCTTTAACTTCCAATACTTTTATTATTACTTTTGGTTCTAGGTTCCATGAGTAATCAATTATTTTAACCCATTTTCAAAAACATACAATTTTTGGAAGTGGTTTTCTGGTAAAGTTTTTCACCTTTCCATATCCTTCAAAATTGGCATCTAGATCAGATATTTGTATTTATTCGTTTCATCCAAAAAGTGTCATTAACTTTACAATATTTTAAAGATTTTTCAATAGTGTTTTACCTGTAGTTTCCGAAAAACAACATTTTAAATAAGAGGAAATTATTTTTCTTAGAATTTTATGATTTGTTCGTTCGTGTTAATTTTTATTTCATGCGACAATCCCACAATCGTTGAATTTCATGTATTGATGATTTGCACTTTATGGTTGTAATTTACCTAATATTAAGAAACTATATTTTTTTTTAAGGTTTTATTCAAAATGTGTTTATTATATGTTTTTTAAAAATTCTACAAAGTACGCTAGTTTAGAAATTATTTTAAGTTTTTCTATTATATTTATTAAGTGTGTTTTTCTATCTGCTTTAGAAGTTTCAATGGTTGTTGTTACTTAAAACAAATCTTCCTATTGTTGCACCGCTTAAAGTTTTCCAAATAACAAATATCGTGTCCAAAAAATCTAACAACTTTTTCGGAAATTGTACGATTTTATTTTCTAGAACAAATGAGAATTAAACATAGAATACATTTTAAGAAAAACAAACTTACAAATTGGTATATAAATATACAATAACGTTAAACAAATATTAAAAACTATTTAAAAATTCAATACTAAACACTCCTTGAAATCGGAATGAAATTATTTATGAAAATTTCGAAAAAATAATAATAAAAAAAATGTCAAAGAAAAACGATTATTCTGAAATAACAAGTAGTTTTTTGAACAAGTAGAAAATTAAATTTACGATTTAAAAACTAATAAGCAAAAGATTAAAAAACTAATGAAACATGATAAAAAAATATGGCTTGATGACACTTCCTAACTTTGGAATGCTCGCAAAGTTCATAAAGCACTTCATCCGAAAAATGATGTGTTAGGTTAGTAATAAATCATATTTCTGGTTGAAAGGCTTCATCAATAAGAAAAATTACCGTAGATGGAGCAAAAACTATTAACGAATCAACATTCATTTAAATTGACAGCGTGATAGGGTATACCAAGGGCGGATCCAGACTTTTAATCAGGAAGGGTCACTTACTTAACATAAATATGAGTTTTAGAGCAGCGCTTAAAAATGTTCTTCAATGTTCTCTTAAAGAAGCTGACAAAATTTAAATAACATAATGTGTATCTTAACCTTACCTTTAACGCAATACGAAAAGGTTTGGAATTCAAGTGAATTTCTACAAAAATTAAAAAAAAGTCATATTTAATTTAATTTTTATTTTTATTCGTAAATGACAAAATATTAATAAATGAAAAGTTAAATGACGTAGTGGGAATTCAATGTGATTTTTTCATTTCTTTGGAATAATTTAAAGGGTGTTCTGACCTTCGATAAATCTAATAATGTTCAAGGACTGAAATGTTAATAAGTTCTGAAATAACTTAATAGAACTCTGAAAATTCTTGATGTCAGATTTTGTTATATCAACTTTAAATTACTTTTTTTGAATTCGGTGTATTAATATGAACTTAACATAGAAAGTTATTGTAATGGGTCCGATTTTTCGAATTGAAAATTTTGACATTTCTCGACGTTTGAAGATCCCTAGAATCTAATTTAAAAATTTTGTAAGGAGATGTCTGAGTGTGCGTGTGTACTTACGCTTCGTACGGCCATACGATCGGCTTACCATTTTCGTCGTCCATATTTTTAAGAACCAGTAGAGACATCGTTTTCAAATAAGTTTTGTTTTACAGATAATAACATCGAAGATGCAGAAAGAACTTTCAAAAAAGTGAACATTTTGACTGACCAAAAATTTATCACAAACCAATAACGCTAGCGACTTCAATTGAATTTTGTATTATGTAATGTGATGTGAACAAATATTTGTCACCTCAAATGTTTTACGAAACAAAAATGATAGGTATTACATCCGGAATAAATTTTTGACATCTGATCAAATTTTAAGAAAAATTTCGAAATAACGGTTTTTTACAAAAAAAAAACTACTAAAAGATGGTAAAAATTGGTTATCGATTCGGGATTCGAGAGAGCCTTTAAGATTTTTATTATACAAAATATTATTTTTAAAATGTATTAACAATTTTTAGAAAAATCTAAACATCAATTTTCTTACCAAAAATAAATATCTACAAATATTAGCGAATATTTCGTGAATGGATGAAAATTGTCCTGGTCGATTTTAATGCCAAGCTAGGAATAGAAGACAACTTTGATGGAATAATCGAGAAAAATTGCTAGCACGATAATACTTCCGATAATGGATTCAGGCTCATCGATTTTGCTGCGGAGAGAAACGTCATGGTAGCCAGTAGGAGTAGGAGTTCTCCAGATCAATCAACCGTCAACTAGATTGGCCATATTGTGGTCGACGCTAAACACGCTTGCAGCATCATGGATGTCCGAACTTTCTGAGGAGCTTACATTGACTCCGACCATTACCTCTTTGTAGCCAAGGTAGAACTTCGAGTTTCCAAACCCAAGGCAAAACAGGAAGATGCTGGCAGAAGATACAACGTCCAACGGAGAGATCAAGAGATAGCCAATTCCTTTTCCGACTGAGTCATAAGCATAAGTAACCTCTTTTAAAGTTCTCTGTCGCCAACACAATGTATCGAAAACAAGTGGTAATATTGAAAAGATGCAATCAGAGAAGCCGCCTCTGACATGCTGGGTTTCATGCAGTCACCAACAAGAAACCAGAAACCCTTGGTTTGATGAGGAATGTCGGCAGGAAAACGCAGGCACAGAAGAGGAGAAAGGAACACTGAGTTCGAAGAGAGAGCATGAAAAACGTGTGGTCAAAAATGTTGAAGCAAAAAAGAAGTTTCAAAGTCTTATGAGCAGGTGAAACGAAGTTCACAAGTATATAAACCTCGAACCGACGGATGCAAAAACGTAAGTGGAAGGACCACTTCTTAAGACTGTATAACGGTGACAACGAACCAAATTCCGTTGTCAGGCAGGATGATCCATTCAATATAGGCGACGAAAGCGAACAATCCCGTCTTCCCGACTTAGACGAAGTTAAGGTTGCCATATCTAAGCTGAAGTCTAACAAAGCTGATGGAGCAGATGGCTTGAATGCCGAGCTCTTCAAAGCAGCTATAGGTAATTTTGTTAGGAGCATGCACCAACATAACTGTAAGATATGGTCGGAAGAAAGCATGTCCGATAAATGGAACCTTAGTATTGTTTGCCCGATTCTGAAAAAAGGAGGTCCTCTAAACTGCACCAACTATAGACAAATCAGTCTACTTAACATCGCTTACAAAATCTTCTCTGCTATAATATGTGAACATTTTAAGTTCATCGTCATTCGTCAACAACCTGATAGGTCCTTATCAGTGTAGTTTTCGACCAGGAAAGTTCCAGTCGATAAAGTATTAAAGGTGATGCGCTGTCATGCGATTTCTTTAACATCGTCGTGCAGAGCTCTCACGTCAACAATAGAGGCACTTTCTTTCAAAAGTCTGTCCAATTGCTCGCAAATGCTGATGGTATTGACATAATCGGAAGAACTCAGCGTGATGTCAATTGGTTCACACAGGACTACAGCGCAACCTTAAGTAAGTAAGTAATGATTAAGGTATTGAATTCTTAATTATTTCATTATGCGCTTAATTGTGTTGTTAACGAAGAATATTATTCTTAGAAAACTCTAATCGGTAAACTTTTAAAAAATGTTGCTTAAATAGATAAAATATAGTTCGACTCAAAATATCGTGTCATATTCAAAATATTATTGCTTACTTTAAGTTAATGTTTTAGAAAAATTAATTGATAACTTTTCTTACAAAACACTAAAACCTATATCAAAACAACAAAAAACTGATTTGAAAAGTTTTTCGAGTGTTATGAGAATAAAGAATGATATTGAGTTCAAATTTTGTATTCTACACAAAATATTATTATAAATATTTTATTAAAGTTTTAGAAAAATTGACAGACAAGCACGAATGAGAAGATATCATTGTGATAACCAGCCTCTTTTCTTTTCTGGTTTTATTAAATCGATTTTTTAAAATTAGAGTAAAGTAACAAGTTTCTTAAAATTGATCTAATTAAAAATTTCTTTTCAGAAACTGCTTGCAAATTCATTTACTGTAATAACTTGTTAACATTTACTAATGTTTATTTTTGTATATTTTTCTTTAAAAGTCTTTATTTTACCTTTTTTGTAGTAAAAACATACAATTCTGATACATTTATAAAAAATAAACACCCTATTTATTATTTAACGGTTTTGTTTTTCAACAATAATATTCCCGTATTGTAAACGAATAAATATAAATTATAAAATTTCAAATTGTTCATTCCGTTAAAATTTCCAATTTGTATTTTTATCAACGGAACATCGAATAAATCAGATGCTAAATCATTTCGAGATGCCATATGGTAAATAAAAATGAAATGTTTGATACTTTTGTCCGAATATTTTTGTTTTTGTTAATAGGGTATTAGTTTATATTACTTGATTATTAGTCACGCATAAAATTATTGATCTTTTTTTTATTTCTTCTAGTGAAAAATTTTTAATCGATGCCGAAAATACTTTTTTCGATCGTAAATAAACAAATAAAAAAAATATAGAAAGAAATGTATGGAATCTTTTTTAAACATGTATATTATACAAAATATTGTAGGTATGTTATGCCCCTTTATCTGTTTTTATGTTTATTTTATATTGGAAAACAAAAATACATGTTCTAAAGAGATCTTTATGTTATCATAGAAAGAAGGCTGTGCGGGAGAGAATTGCATTGTTGCAAAGCAACAAACGTATTTAAGATAACTTAGTTTATTTTCTTTTGGTATAAAGCTTAGTGTACACGATTGCCAGGTCTGACAATCATTGTCAGATCTGCAAACGTCTGACAATGTGTGAAAATGAGCTGAAAATTTTAATTTGTGTGTACACGGTTTGCAGATATCTACAAACATCTGCAAATCTGTTGCCAAATATTTGTCTGACAATGTAGACAAACTAATTTGGCCAAATAGCTAGCAATAGATTTGCAAACATTTGTAGATTTTCTGCCAACCGTGTACACACCAAATCAAATTTTGGATCTGCAAATTTATTTTCAGCTCATTGTCACACATCGCATCAGTCAGAAAATTTGTCTGCCAATGAATAAATTTGCAAATGTTCCTCAAACGGCATCTGCAAATTTATTCATTGTCAGACGTTTGCAGAAACGTCAGAAAATGAAAAAAATTTGGTGATCTCCCAATGAATTTTGTGTACACAGGATTGCCACATCTGCAAATTAATTTGTCTTCAAAATGATTGATGAATAAATTTTTCTGCAAATCAATTTGGTGTGTAGACGGTTGTCAGCTTGCGTGTACACGATTGCCAGATATCTACAAATTAATTGGCAGAAATTTGTTTGCAAATTAGGAGCCAAACCATTTGTCTGCAAATTAATTTGGTGTGTACACGATTGTCAGCCATTCGAGACAAATTTTTCAGTGACAGATCAGGCAATATTTGCAGATCTGGCAATCGTGTACACTTAGCTTAAGACTTTATAAGAACATAACATACATATGGAATATTGACATTTCTATGTGTAATTTAAATTTAATAAAATCAGGTATAACAGTCGGCGCTGGGGTCCACTTTCAAAAATTCAAAGCTAATTCATTATTTTAAAACTTAAGTCTAAAACTGCTTCTTAAGTCATTCTTAAACATTCAAACATTTTCGTAAAATCGATGTGATTCATACAAATAACTTCCCATTAGTGTCTTATAAGTAATTATTTTATTTCAATGCGCCAAATTTTCATTAAAAGAAATTCGAAAAGTATGCAATCAATATTACGTAGATATCTAAGCTGTTTCTTGTCGGTAAACCAAATAAGTCTGGCATTTTTAGTAGAGTTTAATTTTTGTAAGGAAAAACTGTCAGTTTATTTAATTTAAATTTTACCGAAAGTTAAAAACTATAACATATATAACTATAAAATATATGTAGTCCAAACTTTAATTTTTTTTCAAGATATTGGAGTCGAAAGTCACTTTTTACAATGCGATACCTTGCATCATGTATTATGTCTGATAATACCTTGATTTCAAACCTAGCTTGACTGACTTTTTACTATATTTATTTATATATTTATTTATTATTATTTATTTAATTAATTGTCTATTTGTTTATTTATTTAAATATATACTTATTTGTTTGTCTATTTATTTATTTATTTATTTATGTATTTATTTATTTATTTATTTATTTATTGATGTATTGATGTATTTATTTAAAATTATTTTATTTTTTTACTCTTTTCTGTTCTATTGTTATTATTTACTTAATTACTTAATTATTTTCTTTATTTATTTACTTCTTATTTATTTAATTTATCCATTTATTTATTTATTTATTTATTTATTTATTTATTTATTAATTTATTTATTTATTTATTTATTTATTTATTTATTTATTTATTTATTTATTTATTTATTTATTGATGTATTTATTTTAATTATTTTAATTTATTTATTCTTTTCTGTTCTATATCTATATTCTATATATTTTTACCTACTTGTTGTAAGACTTAAAGCTTGGTTTGAATCTTTTGTTTTTTTTTTTTCACCGCCCACCTTTCTTTCATTCTATTTTCTTATTGTTTTTTATGAAGGGTTTTATGTAGCTTTTCCTTCAATATTATTTCTTTTTGTATTCTTGGTTGATTGATGTAATAATTATAATATTGACAGTAGTAAGGTAACCTTATACCATGTCTCTGTAAATTGTGCAATTTAGTTTAAGAAAAAATATTATAACATTTATGCTACAATAAAGATAAAGATAAAGTAATATTCATTTAAGTTTATATTTTCGGTAAAAACAATCTGGCAGTTTAATTTTCCTAAAATTATAAAATTATACAAAATGTCTGATTACATTATTCTTTGTTGCATAGAATTATTTTGGAGGCAATATAATTTTTAAACTCATATAGAAAGTTATTGTAATCAGTCCAATTTTTTGAATTGAAGATTTTGACATTTTTCGACGTTTCAAGGTCGCTAGAACCTAAATGAAAGGTTTATAAAGATATTTCTTTCTGTGAGATATGTCTTTCTGTGAATGTGTACGTAAGTTCGTATGTCCGTACCTTAGGGATACATTTTTGTGTTGGTCATATCTCAAAAACCGTCATAAATATTGATTTTAAATACAATTTATTTTACAAATAATAACATCAAAAGATGCAGAAAGGACTTTACAAAAATTAAGTGGTTGGTTTTTTTAGTCAATATCTTTCTTTGTTCTCCTAATACTTGATAAAAAAAACCATTATTTATCAGTTTTGTTGTTGTTTTTGTAGGTTTTCGAGTTTTTTTTTAAAGTTGTCAGTTGAATTTTTCTAAAAACTAACTAAAAATTACAAAAAATATTTTGCATATGATGAAATAGTCTGATTTCAAAACCAATTTACCAATTTTGTGTACTATTTTTTGTAGATTTTAATTTTTATGAAAAAGCTGACTATTGGATTTTTTTTTAAATTATTCTGCATGTCGAAATATATATTTTGTATAAGATGAAATTAGTTTGAATTTTTAAAAGATATTTAAGCCGAAAATCATTTGTTACCAACTTTTAGTAATGTTTTTTTAAGGTTTTTTATTTTTTTTTTGCAAAAAAAACCTCAATTCTACAAATTTTACCACAAGTCAAAAATGTTTTTCTTCGTTGCAGAAAATTATTTTGGAGATGAAATAATTTTTCTTTCGTAAAATTTTCAAGGTGACAATTATTTTTGTTCAGTTTTTCTTTGATTTATAAAAAATCGTTTATTGAACTATTTTCAAAATTATATAAGTTTGGTATCACGTCAAATAATATAATATACAATTTAATTCAAGTCGTTAGTGTTGTTGGGTTTGGGTTAACCACTCTGTTCAGCCACTCAATTGTTCTGAGGGTCCTCTCTGCATTATTATCTGTGTTTTGAAATTTATTTAAAGTCGATATCTCCACTGGGTCTTGAGATATGTACGACGAAAAAACTTTTAGAACGTAGGAACGTACCAACGCACATACACACAGAAATCTCTCTAACAATCTTTAATTTAGATTCAAGGGACCTTGAAACATCAAAAAATGTCAAAATTTTCAATTCGAAAAATCGGACCGATTACAATAACTCCCTATAAAAAAGTGATATTCGATTCGAAAATTGCGAGAATTAATGAAGTTAGTTATTTAGTTCCATGCTTATTATTGTTGTTATTATCTGATAATTTTCTTAGGAAAATACAATCGGTATTTTTCTTAAAAACTGTAAAAAAATGCTACTTAAGTTAGTAAAATTTGGTTTTCTACTAAAATTCGTGGAACAAAAACAGATATCGAAATCAAACTGATTAGAACATGTTTAAGAGTATTATGAAAACAAAAAAAGATCTACAAAATCACTACAATATTTTGAAAGTTCTTTTTGTATTTTCTAGTTCTTTTGTCTGTAAAACTAAATTTTGTAAAAGTATACTATATATCTGTGCTGCTTATTGACGTACGTACACACGCACACACATACTTCCCTCAGAGAGGATCATGTATTTAGATTCTAAGAATCTTGAATCTTGGTTTTTACACCACTTTCGTTGAGATATGAAATTGCCCCATTAAGAATTTATGAAATCACCTGTTCCACTTAGTTTTAGTTCCAAACAAATTTTTATTTAAACTCAAAAATGGTTAAGTGACAGGTTACTTAAGTATCCATTTTCAACAAGTTTAATATGTTTTTTAAATGTCGCTTGCGTTAGGTTATACTAAGCACTAATTTGTGGCATCAATTTTAAACGTCCGAAAAAGAAATTTAATGCCCACTTTCATAAATCAAAACTTCAAATGATAAAAAATTCTAATTAATAATTCAATATAGAGTATTCACAGTACCTTACCCACTTACGTACAGTTGCTACTTAAGTGTCTCGCATTGCGTGTATTAAGAGTTTTCATTATTCTTTCTTTTCACAGCTTGTCTTGATAAAGCTCTGTATTATCTTTTAAATAAACCACATAGGGACTAAGTAGCTATGGTAATAAATTTATATAATGAAAATAATAAGAATCTCCTTCGTTTTATGAACAGTGTAATAATGAGTTTGGTGTGTCTGAATGTTTTCATTACCTTAGGCACTTTGAACAATAAGTTTGATGAGTTCTAATTTTAAGTTAAATACGAGTAAGTATAATATATTCTTTTATAGCCTATAATAAAAAAAGGAACTATAATAAAATGTGGTGAATTAAAAAAAGGCATAACTAGACACATCGTTAACCATTATTTACCTATATTGAAAATTAGAATACTTTTTTTTTAATTTCATTACCGTAATAAATTGGTAATTAGTTAAGTATTTCAGGTTAAAAGGATTTTTATATGAATATTAAAAACAGTGATGACAATGGTAGTACAAACAAATCATGTTGCTTTTTTTTTCTTCTCAAAAAGTACTCATCGCCAACGAATCAAAAATCGAATTTTCAAAATTCTACGTTTTTTTGAATTTACAGAGTAAAGAATAAAGAATTCGTAGTAGAAATATTTTGGCTTCCAGATTTTTACTCGAAAGAACCTCAACAAATTTTTATTATAAAATTTCGATTTGTTTTAAGTTTTTTAATATTTCTTAAAAAATTAAAAAAAAGCTTAATAAAATACATAAGTTTAAATTTTTTTTTGGGGAATAAACCCAGATCATTATTTTAACCGTAACCTTTTAACCTGTTTGTATTTTGAAGTATTGGTCCTTTTCTGTTTGGGATATATAACGACATTAAGCCTTAAAATATTAGTTTTTTTTTTTAAATATCATTGCTTCTTGCTTGTTTTTTTAGTAAAATATCAAAAAAAGTTCCGAAAAATGTCTCACTAAAAGAATTAGAATTCCGAACTAAACAACATTTATTTGTTTTACTTGGCATACAATAATATAATATAAAATTGGAATTCTTTTTATCAGAGAAGTAAATTTTGTATTTTGCATTAATAATTTTTAAAAACAAAATTTTTGGAAGGAGAATTTCATCACAACTTTGACTTATAACTCACATTTTCTAGCCTAATAACTTTCCTTATATTAAAAAACACACAAATTATTAACAAATAAGGTACATCATCTTAATTTGCAGGGCCTTCCATTAAGGATTAGAATTTTCCATGAGTCTTGGCTGAGTGATGTTGTGAGTTATGTTAGCTTCGAGGGCCGCTATAGTTAGCTTAATAGAAAACCCAAAAGAAAAAGTTTAACGTTGTTAAAATACCAGATTTTGCTGGCCCGTTTTCATTAGATGGGCATGTTCTAATACATCAGTGACTTTTTCCTTTGGACTTTGTACGTGTGTAGTCCCTATTCAAAAAGTTGTGGTCTGTGAAAATTCGAGTTCTTGAGGATAACGTACAGTAGCGACCGCAGCGCTGCTTTGTAAATATCATATGCTTCGGCGAAATCCGGATATTAGTTAATTATTTACTTACATTACCTTAAAAAGGCTCCTGGGACTCAAGTAATAGTTCCCGCAAGCTTACTCGATCTCTAGCTTGCTGTGTCCAGTTTCGAATACTAAGTAGGCGTGTGTCGGCCTCAACCTGATCATTCCACCGGAGATGAGGTCTGCCTGTGCTTCTGGTTCCCTCAGGCTTTGCGTTTAATACGGGCTGGAGCTTCGATGTTAATTTGCTCTACATGCTCTAGCCATCTTAATCGTTGAACACGTAGTTTTTTTGACCAGTGGCAAGTCGCTGTACAGCTCGTATAGTTCGTCGTTGTATCTTCTCCGCTAGATACTTATTATTTGGCCTGTCGACACAAACCGGTCCATATATCGTACGAAGAACCTTCCTCTTGAAGATTCCAAGGGATCCTTCATCCACCTGGGAAAGAGTCCATGCTTCTGCACCATACAGTACGACTGGGATGATTAAGGTATTGTACAATGTCTGTTTGGTACCTCGCGATAGAGCCTTTTCCTCAATTGCTTACTTAGGCTAAAGAAACAGCGATTAGCAAGAGTAATTCTACGTTTGATTTCAGCAGTGTTAACAGCAGTACCCAGATAGACACATTCATTCATTGACCACCTCGAAGTTATACCTATAAATGTTTACGTTTACGACCGAGTTTACGGTGGCAATCGACTCTTTTCGATAATAGTAAATACTTCGTTTTGCCCTCGTTAATCACAAGACGCTTTAGACTCGATACCGGAAAAGGCACACGTAACTGCTCGTTTGGTTCTTTCCAAAATGTCGAAGTCATCTCCATATCCAAGAAATTGTGTGGATTTTTGAGAGGGTGTTGACTCTCTCAAGAACAATATTGAAGCAGCTACATGACAGTGCATCTCCTTGTCGAAGTCCTCTGGTGGTTTCGAAGTTGAAGTTGAGTCTCTACCAATTTTAAAGCAGCAACGAGAGTTCTCCAACGTTGCGTCGTCGCGTCGCTCGTCCTGATAAGTCGTATCAGTTTAGCAGGGATACCAAATCTCGACATGGCAGTCGACACGGTATAGTTCGTTCCTGTTGACATTGTCATAGGCTACTTTGAAATCTATGAAAAGATGATGCGTTTTGATTTTATATTCTATAGTCTTCTCCAGGATCTGGCGTAGAGTGAAAATTTCGTCGATGATAGATTTTTTAGGCAAGAAACCACACTGATAATGGCCAATCAGTTCATCTGTCAATGGTTTCAGGTGTTCACATAATACACTAGACAGGATTTTGTAGGCGATATGTTTATTATTTACTTAAACTTAAATTTATCAACCACCCTATAAATAGTGCACTCAGTGTAACGAATATTGCGACTTAAAAACAATAAAAATACAATTTGATCGCATGCAAGTATTACACGGACGGATAGTCCATTGCGATTTTCCTTTTCCAAAACAAACTAAATACATGAAAGCCAATTTGACAGATGTTACTTCACCTGAAAATGACCAATAAACTGTCAAAGTTTACAGTCTCTATTGGAATACCCTTTACAAATTTTGGATTCAATCCCTGCTTGTACCACCAACAAGTTTTTTCACGGGTACTGCCTCTTGCGAGAAATTGACAAATCCTCCAGGAGTAATTCTTGTCATGAAAAGTGCTTTCTCAAATAAGCCATTCGGACTCGCACACAGGAATGGTTGAGATTTGTAACTCACCACGCCCTGGTTCTCTAAGAACTGTTGTAATTTTAATTTAGCCGACAGAATACCCGTTAATAAATCCTAAGAGATTGGTGGGTTTATGCCAACATTTTAAATTCAACACTTAGGTGTCAGTTCTTTGGTAGGTAAAAATTGTATGACAAACAAAAATTGTATCATGTTAAAAACGTATTCAATCTCGAACAACTATACAGACAACTATAAAAATTGAAACGCTTGTTTATAAATTGTGTGTGTACACGTTTACACGATTAAACAATTACCGAAAACCTTACAATCGCCTTGTCAATAATTGTTAAATACATTTTATGACGGTTAATTAAAAGATGATGCTTTGGCAGCTAGAGTACACATTATTGTCTGAATCAAATTGTATGAATGTTTTTCAGATCTAACAACGTTGAAAGACTTGAAACAAGAACTTGACACTTCTCAAACAAACAAACGCACTCATTATACTTTTTGACTACTTTTAGGTTCTACGTATTCTATGGTTTTCAACCCTGGTAATATATAAAAATTTATACTCTATTCCCATATGCCTCTTAGGAAATAGATAATTTCAGCATGACCAGCCCTCTGTTCCTATATTTCAAGAACATTTAGTCATTATATTTTTGCAGAAATTACGGTAATAAAAAAAGTGTTATCAATTAACTGTATCTTAATATACAAAGTACTAGCCTAAAAGATAAACATAGGCATACCGGCAGATGTACATACTTAAATAAATAAACAAGACTCGCCTCTTCGCTAAAAACTTAGCTGCGAAGATAACAATTTGGTCAAAACGCTATGCCACAAGCTAAACATTATTTCATATCGTTTATTCATTTAGTTTTCTTTTAGATTTGAACGCCACAACATGTGCTGCAGTTCAAGAACAGCTATTCGCGGTGGTGCCGCCGCCACCGTCTCTGGTATGAGAGTCTTTTCGGGAAATACATTTTTTAAAATAATACTTTTTGCTCTGATTGTTTTTCGGGTCGTTAATTCGCAAACTACAACAACGTCAGCAGAAAGAACAACTTCAAAATACACCACAACGGAAACTTCACCAATGTCAATAAACAATGATAAACCTCTTTTCTGCAAGTCAGAACCTTTCAAAAATGGGACCTTACGCTGGAATCAGGCCGAAGTCGGTACGGCAGCCATTACCAATATACCTTGTCTGCAACGAAATGGACTTCCGCTCACTCGAAAATGTCAGTTTGACAGTTTCTCGCAGCCACTTTGGGAGGACATTTCTACGAAATCGATAGATTGTTTAGAATTGACGCGACAGAAGCTGATAACTAAATTTCTGATGAACTTGGAGCGACAGGCATTTGTTGAGAATAGCACAGCGCCAGCAGAAGCAATTAGGCTTTTGAAACGGAATCTCAGAGCGAAGAACATCAAGCTGATTCCGACTGATATACATTTCGCTTGTAGAATTGTCAAACAAGCTGTAGAACGTGCAAAATCAGCTGATCTTTGTTTGACATTGCTTGGCATGTACAACAGCCTTATGGGAGTCGATAGGGAAGTTCTTCGGGCGTCGACAATATTCAATTCTACAAACAAATTGGTTGCCAGTTTTGAATCTTGCGTCGATGGAACTTATCGAGAGAGGAGCAGTGCTCGTTGGGAGGAGCGTGTCGAAATGCTCGAGCTTGGTGATTTGGGTGTGAGAGCACATTTGGCTCAGAATTTGAGTGTTTTTCTCATAGATCCCAATGTAGCTAACGTCTCGGGAATAGCACTTTATGATCAACCATTGAATAAGGATCTTGGTTCAAAAATGTTCCGAGAGGAATTTGGGGACTTCTATTATCGCTTCCTATACTCGAACGAATCCGTTACTAATTTGCTCGAGGACAAAGGACTCCAGGTAGCAACGTTCTTCCCCTACGATCTGTGGAGGAATTTAACGCAGGATCTATCCCACCCTGGTTTTGTTATCATAAAAGTCTATTCCAGTGATGTCCTCTTTCTGCAGCCTTCACTCCGGACCGACCGAAAAGTGTTCAGTAAAATCGCATCGGTGACCATACCAGGGGTGAGTGGATCATTCGATGGGTTTCTTCCCGTGATATTCAGAAACACTGGTCCATCTATCAGTCATCCAGAAACTGGATGTGGATATTGGAACTATGAAACCTGGTTGAGTGATGGCATTGTAGTGCTCGAGAAACGCGGAGACCTTGTGGCTTGTGGAACACACCATATGACCCAATTTTCCTATCTCATTGGGGGAGATTATCGCTTTGCGGATTTTTCGGAGAATGTTGTAATAACCAAACTTCATTTACGCGCCCTGGACATCATCACCCTCATCGGTTGCACCCTGTCAGTGATTGGACTGTTGGGAATTTTTATAACCAGCATTCTTTTCAAATCCTGGCGTTCGAAAGCGTCCTCGAAGGTCCTTCTGCATTTGTGCACAGCGATGATATGTCAAATGGCCATTTTCTGTTTCGTCAACACCAACGACATGACCGAGCAGTTGGTGGAGGATCGAGACTACATTGGATGTGTGGCAGTGGGGGCTCTTTTGCAGTACTTCGTCCTGGTTCAATTCACTTGGATGCTGCTTATTGCTTTTTTCCAGTTCCAACGCTATGTTCAAGTATTCGGCTCAAAGCCCAAACATTTTGTGTTGAAATCGGCCATTATTGGTTGGGGGGTACCAATAATCCCACCGGCAATTCTCATAGCCGTTGATCGTTCATCATACATTCCGGATTTTGAAAACGATAAATCCCTGATGTGCTATCCCTCGGGACATGGTTTGAACCTGGGCGTCGTCCTTCCAGTCACCCTGATCATCATGGCCAACTTTATTATATTCGTGATGGTCTTTTGGAACATCAGCCATACTATGGAATCATCTTCGTCAAAGGTCAATGAGAAGAAAAAAATTTTGCGTCAAATTCGGCTTTTGATCATGATGTTCTTCCTCTTTGGATTCTCGTGGATATTTGGACTTTTAGCTGCAATGGAAGCGGGTTTGGTATTTTCGTATCTCTTTTGTTTGACTGCCACTTTAGAGGGATTTGTGTTGTTTGTGTATTTTGTTCTGCTCGATCCAACTACCAGAAAATTGTGGTCAGAATTGTTTGGCAAAGATAAAGACAAGTTAAGAGATTCAGAGACTATTAAGTTGAGATCAGGAACTAATACAACGAGTGGTTGAGAAAATTGATATCAAGATCAATATTGAGATAATATCGAATATGAATTTTTACTAATATATTTATTAAATGCACGTGTAGTTTCCTTTTAAGTCAAATCATTGTTTATTATCGTTTTCGAAAAATAAAGATTTTAATTTATTGTAAGTTTTTTTTTTCTTTGAGGAAGTAAATAAATTACTTTTTTATTGGAAAGATAAGAATGTGTAGCAGTGGAGTCGAATATTGTTTATGGTAAGCTTAATTTTGTGAGTTTTACAGTCATCACTACATTAGAATTTTAGAAAAGAATTATATTTTTCGATCCACACATGGATTGCGAGTTTCAATAACAGAGTTTTAACCTACCTTATTTAAGAAGTTTTTGGAGCTATTTTTGATTAAAAACGATTGCAACTGAAATAAATGCATTTGTATTTAAAGAAGTTTGGAAGCCCGTTTCTTTTTTATTTTGAATAGTCATCTGTTTGGCAAACAGTCACTTTTGATACTGTCATCTTTTGACATTTGACAAAATAACACTACGCCATGGCTAATACAACGATATATGGCAACGATACTTTGAAATTATGAACATTTTGAAAAACTTTTGGTATGTCGTGCAGCTCTATTGCTCTTTCTCGGAAAGCAATAGTGAAACTTGTAAACAAATTTGAGACTTTGGTAAAAATAAATGAGTGTCGCTAAAGAACAATTGAGAATATTACTGATAAAACTCGCAGTATCGAAGCAAATCATGGTTTTTCGATTCCCCGTCAATCTTAAGAAGTATGCATTCCAAAAAAAAACATTACAGCGTATTTTGCATAACGACTAAGGTCTTGAGACTTCCAAAGTTCAGGTAACATAATAAAGCCTTGGAAATCAGTCCTACATATATTCCTTGGCGTCACAGTTGTTGTAGCTGACTGGGTTATTAAAATGCAACAAAATTATCCAAATTTTCATCGGAAAGTAATTTCAGTGCATATTTACTTAGGAGGCTACGGTTCTTAACAGAATTGTTAAAACCCAGTAATTTTCATTGAAAAGCCTTAAATACAAGTGTCAGTGCCCTGGGCTAGCTGGGTTTTTATGGCTGGAATTGGAAGATATTGATTAGGACAACGTTAATTTGTCTCTTGCAAAGGCATTGAGTTGACAAGTACAATTGCACTGATAATCATATTTAAGCTATTAAAAGCATTTATACAATTTAAATTTGAACTTTTAGAAGAACTAAGTGAAAGAAAAGCTACCACAAAAGGTTAGTGATTGATACAACTGAACCAAATTGGCTCTAACAAAGTTATTATTTCTTTGAAAACAACCACAAACTAATGGTATAAAATAGTCAGATATACGAATGGGTCACTTACCAGCGTCATTTCTAGAAATAAAGCTGTTTCCAAATTGATTTTGCAATAAAATGTTGGTTAAGGTCTTTGTGTGACAAGTTTTGCCTTCTTTTTGAAGTCAAATGCAGTCACAGCTGCTCCTTCTTCATTTGGATAACGGTCCACATTGGAATTTGGAATATGAAAATAATAGGGAAAAACGGAGTTGGTTAAAACAGTACACATTCTCGATGTGCGGTTGAAAAATGAATCTCTATACTTGACAGTACTTCCGAAATTGAGCTCAAGGGTAAATTGATTAGCATTCCTGGAAGTGTGGGTAATACGACTGAATTGTTTGAGGAAGGGAATGCAACTGTATAATTTGACACAACACTGTTTGTAAAAATATCGAGAAAACAACGAACGGCATCAAACATAGCGGCGGTGTTCGAGTGATGTAATTTTTTCGCTAATAGTTCTATCGCCTATCATTTTCAAAGCTTTCTTTTGGATCCTATTTAAAAGACTTAAACTTGTTTTCACCGGCCCAAATATGCGAGTTATATTCAAGTTTTGGACGAATGAAGGCTTTGTAAATTACTTCCACATCAGAAGGGGTGACAAATTTCTTGCACCGCCGCGCCGGACCAATCCTAAACACCTAGAAGCATTTTTGCCAATGTCGAGTATGTGATCTATGATACAAATATTGAGTACTGATTAGTTTTCTGGATTCAAGTGCCACTCATGGATAGTGGCACCTAGGGTGGGTTATGCCTTAACGACAGCAGACAGCATTGAATTTTTGAAGCATTAAATTCTGCACAGTTAATAATTGTCCATTGGATAATGCTGTCATATGCTGCTGTTGAAGTTTCACATCCAAAGGACAAGGAATCTAAAAACGAATATTAAAAGCTGAGAGTAATGTCTCAGCGAAACAGTTTAATAGATTAGAAATGATAGACAAAAGATTGTTTATGAATATAAGGAAGAGAGTCGGAGACAAAACGGAGCCCTGAGGAACACCAGCATTTATTTTATGAATTTTAGACTTGAAAATATCCAATACAATTTCTATTGAACGGTTAGAAAGGTAGTTTCTAACCAAAAGAATAAGAGATTCATAAATACCAAAAGCACGCATTTTTGTTAAGAGAGCAAACTCTACCAAATGCTTTTGAAATGTTAAGTGCAATAATAAACGATGTAAAGATTTGTTTCACTGTTCGGTTAGATAAACCATTAAATCACCAATGGACCTATTGTTACAAAAGCCATACTGCCGGTCATTAAGAAGCTTTCGTTCTTCGAGATATTTCTTAAGCTGGTAATTAATTAGCGTTTCTATGACCTGGCAAAGAAGGGACGTAAGTGCTATTGGACGATAGTTTTAGGAATAGGAGGATTCGCCTTTTTTAGGGACAGATTGGACAATGCTGTTTTCCATCCACTTGGAAAGAGACCTGTGGAGTAGGGAAGATGGAAAGGCTTACGGTTATACCAGCGTTGAAAAACACTTCTTCAGAACAACAGGGAAGATATGTCAAGGTCTTTCAGTACTCTTTTAACTGCAAGAATGCGAAAGAAGATTCGTCCCATAAAATCGTTTACGCTCTCAAAAACAGGAGGACTCATGAAATACTCTGGTAGCGTCGAATTAACAGCTGCAAGCATATTGGCTTTATCAATCGAGCTTACAAAGGGGAGTCTCATTGTGGACGAGCGTTGGAACCGAGGATGACGTGGTGTTTCGTACGTTGGGAGATTGTAGATTTTTTTTCCTTAATTTCAGGACATACACAAATTTTGTTAATCGAATATAACCGTTGCAGATCTTTCTAGCTTGTTTAAACTTATTCCGATATTCCACAGTGCGGTTAGCTTCGTACGGGTAGACATAAATAGGTACAGATATTTAAGTTAAGTTCTAATGAAAAAAGAATTATTAAAATCGGTCCAGTACTTTTTGAGTTTATTCGTTACATACAAAAATAGAAATCTTTCCTCTTTATAATATTAGTGTAGATTGTAATATTATTCTGTGTTGTTGTTTTAAAAGAATAGTGCAACATGCAAGCAAACCTAATAATAATACTATTCGTCAAAAGTTCAAGGGAACCACTTTATATTTGTATCTAATCTAAATACAAATAAATATACTTTGATTAATTCGTGTTAATTGGCAAGATTATTAAATTATAACCGATATCTTCTTCTGAAAAATTTACTATATACACTTTTCTTTTTATCAGAAATGATAAGCATAAGTGGAAGGTACATAATGTAAGTAGTAGGTAATATCACGTCATAATTTCCATTAGAAATGTTTGTTTTTGTTTTATTATCAATATCTCAATATAAAGCTTCCATTCATTTCGGTAAGCTATTTCAAAGCATATCAATAGAATTTCATTCAGATGGGGTTTTTGTTAAACTTTAAGTACAGGTACTTATAACTTCTATAGATACTATTTTTGGTTCATTTTCTGTTAGAATAAATATTTATTGGATTTTGCCTCAAGGCATGTATCTATTTTTATGTTTACCTATTGATTTCTCAAAAAAGAGGTTTTATGGATTGTAAACATAATTTTTTAAGAAAATCCCAATTTTTAAAGTTTTTTCAAGAGTTAATTAAGTTAGTCTTCTTGCAAGACCATTGTATCAAATTAGATAAGGTATTTGGCCTTTGAATCATTATAAGGGGCGATAGTGAGGCATTTACTTAAGTTTAAATTAGGTATTTTTGTTTACAATTTTAACTTGTGTAGATTTTCTTTTAAGAATTAGGGTACGACTGGGGTAAGTTGGACACAACATTACTTTATATCAGTACGTAATACACACTCAAACCTTTTTTCCAAAAAGGTTTTATTTTGAAAACGAGCATTTCCTAAGAGAAATCCAGGAATGCTTATTGCATTTACAAGAAGATATGATATTAAACTACGGAAGTTAAAAAAGTATTTAATATTGGCACACCCCTTAGTTTTTACGTGATACGTTATTATTATCTAGGCATTATGTTTGAAATTGTATACAATTTTAACTTAACAAGTAATAGAAAGTGTTTTCATTTTGAATATACTTAAATAAATTAAATTGAATATAAAAATTTTTGGACCTAGTGACCTGGCAGCAAATTTTGAGAGTGGAGTGGTAACCAAAATTACTGTATACGAATGTGTAGACATAAGCACCATTATATCAAATTCTGGAAGGTTTTTTTTTACAGCCGTGGTCAGGGTGCGCGTTCGAAAATGGTCATATTTCCAATTTCGAGGTCGAAATGATAATCTTAAAAAAGTCAGTTCTACTTGCCAGACGGATTTTAAGCTTTTTCAAATGGATTTTCCAACGTAAAGAACCTGAAAAATTTGTTTCTATAATATATAACCATAAAAATGGTACACCAAAATATCAGAAAATTTCTCTTGATTACAAAAATGTGTGTCCAAGACGTTTTGGTTGCAGTCTTCTGCTTGTCAGATGCATTTTAAACTTTTTCACATACCTATAGACCCTCACTTAAAACCCCGATAACTTTTTTCTTATAAGGTATAACCAAAAGTAGGATATACCAAAACATCAAGAACTTTGCTGCCCATTTATAAAAATTATATAAAATTGCGCCAACTACAGAGGCATCAGTCTCCTTAATATTGCATATAAGATCCTCTCTGCCGTATTATGTGAACGTCTGAAGCCGTTCGTCAACAACCTGATAGGTCCTTATCAGTGTGGCTTCAGAACAGGAAAGTGCACTATCGACCAAAAATTCACACTACGGCAGATCTTGGAAAAAACCCAGGATCTTCAAATCGATACCCATCATCTCTTTATCGATTTTAAAGCCGCGTATGACAGCATCTATAGGGAAGAGCACTACAGAGCAATGTCTAGTTTTGGCATCCCTGTCAAACTTATCCGTTTGTGCAGAATGACGATGGAGAATGCACGCTGCTCTATCAAGGTCGGAAAAGATCTCACCGATGCATTTGATGTCAAAAAAGGTTTTAGACAAGGCGATGCACTGTCATGCGACTTCTTCAACATCGTTCTGGAAAGAATTGTGCAAAACTCAACCGTCAACACTAGAGGCACAATCTTCTAAAGGTCCATCCAATTACTCGGATACGCAGATGATATTGCCATAATTGGAAGATCAAAGCGTGATGATGTCAGTGGAGCGTTTTTGAGCATTGCGAAGATGGTTTTAGTGGTCAATGAGGGCAAAACCAAGTATATGCTGTCATCAAGAAAAGACATTGAACAACGACATCTTGGACAAAACGTCACCATGGACAGCTATAACTTTGAGGTAGTTAAGGACTTTATCTACATAGGCACCGCTATTAACACAGACAATGACACCAGCGCTGACTCTTGCAAATCGCTGCTTCTTTGGACTTAGAAGGCAATTGAGTAGTAAAGACACTCATCATCCCGGTTCTCATTTATGGTGCTGAGGCCTGGACCCTGTCAAATACAATACCGAGGGACGGCGCAGTAGAGGAAGACCGCGACTCAGATGGCGCACGCAGGTGGGTGAAGACCTCAACCAAATTGGCGTGCAAAACTGGAGACAGCTAGCTAGGGACCGAGCTGGCTGGAGACGCATGTTGGTTGAGGACCAAGTCCGCCCCGGATTGTAGCGCCACCTTAATTAAGTAAGTATGTATAAACTAAACACTCATCATCATCAGTAAAACATTTCAGATTCCAACTGTTTCAATTTTTACTGAGCGATCTGATAGCTCTAACCGGCCCTTTAGGTAGTCTTTGTTGAAAATGAACCTTATACCCACTTCAATATCTTCTAATTCTGGTCACACCAAAATAATTAATCATTAACCGTATAACAGTTGCTCCGACCCCATTCTTGAATAAATTAGATCCAATCACACCGTATCAGACTAAAAACGTCATCGAATAGGAACATGTTGAACTTTTCTGTATTTTTAGAGGCCCACGCGAAAATTCTGCTTTTGCACTTAGTCTTAGCCGAGGTGAAAATGGGCCTCATTACTTAAGATGATTCTTCGATGAAATTCGGATCATTTTGATGCATTCCAAGAACAGTGAATGTATGTATATTGGTAGGGAATACAGAACTGAAGTTAAATAGCATTAAGAAATAATTCTTAAGATAAGATTTAATAATTTTGCCGTTAAAGTTAAAAAATATAATATAGTCTTTCATAAACAATAAAAGTTGTAAGCTGTGTGGTCGCATTTCTAAAATTCGAAAAACGTTAATTTACCACAAACAACATAATACAAAGTTTCTTTCAAAGCACTTTAAAATATACCTTCATCCGCTACAGGGATATAGTCCATGCGTCTGCACCATATAGCAGGACTCTGTCATTTCCAGACTTTAAATCGATAAATAGACGATTGTTTTTCATTTAGAATTCCTTGGTGTGTGCCTGTGCATTCAAGACAAAAGTATTGCGTGCAATAAAAAAAAAAAAAAAAACAGTACATTATGAACTCAGCCGATGAAGTGCCAATCAAAATTTTGCAACTTTCGAGTTCACTTCAGTTTTACGAACTTGAAAATTGATTGAGAGTGAAAAAATGTTTTTGAAAAACAAAAATCATTTCCAACCACTTAAACAGAATTTTATTAACATCACAAAATATAGTAGATTCAACACGGTTAAGTGGCGCTCCAATCGCATGAGAGAATATTTTATTCATTTATGATGAAGTCTATTTGAATGCTATTAGCTTTATCTTTAACAGAATTCCATTTTCATTTGCTTTGGCACCATGAATATGGATTTATTTAAATGATTCAACAACTCAGAATCAAAAGGCGATACGTAAATCAGTTGGTTTTATTCTATTTTATTAAGTTTGTTTAAATAAGTTCAATCGAAATTTTGTAGAAGCTGAATAATTGGTTAAGTTAGTTTTAGGGGAGAATTGGGGGAATTCGTAAAAATCTCTTTTTGATTTCTAAATAATTTGGATTTTGCATAAAGTTTTCCCAATGACCTGTGGCTCAAGAATATCTTTGAACGGTTTTGAAAATCGACAAATATTTAACAAACACAATTTTGTAAGAAATTTTGAAGTAAAAATTTCAAAATTTTAATCGAATTACCTTAAAGAATAACATTATCTAAGTAAATTTAATATTCTTCTGCAGCTAATGAAAGTCAGCTTAAGGAGATATGTTGATTGCATAAAATCAGTTCGTTTCGAAGGCGGATGCCAAAAGCAAAAATACCCTTAAACCCTCTGCCTCTTTATCGCTCTAATTGAAAGTCACCTTCGTCGAAGCATCGTTACCGCAAATATAATTAAAAATGAATCCTTACGAGAGAACACCTGCACATGCATTGCATCACAAATATGAAAATGAGTACACGCGGTGAAAATATTCAATTAGCTTTTCCTCCGGCAAGGCTATAAAGGATGCACCTGCACCTACCCTACCTATACCCTAGATAAGGCTACAATATATACATACCTACTTCATGTGTAGCTTAAAGCAAAGGATTTGTACGAGTATGTTTATCGAAGCAGAATTTCTACAGACTCCTGAAGCAGTACTTAATCTTATCCTTGGCGCACAAAACAGATATAAGGAGGTAAAACGAAGGAGGCTGAAAGGAAGAAAAGGCGTCAAATAAAAGACAAGTAGAATATAGGTTTAAGCTAAGAAAAATATGTCAACGAACTTCCTCTACAGGTTGCTTTTCTACACAAAGAGTATAAATATAAGACGAACAAAAATAATGTGCACTTCTTTGTCAAAGGATTAACCTGAAAATTTGCCTTCCAATGGATTGTTGTTCAACGATAAGTATCTTCTTCAACATAGGCACTTAAGTATCCTGCCGCACTTGTGCCATTTTGTGTACTATAAAAGTAGATAATGTTGTCTGGCACACTATGTAACCGTATATGTAAAATTGTTCCTTCTGGGAACTATGTATCTTTTGTTAAGATTTTCTTTTCAATTCTTAGAAATGAACAATATGAATATGAAGAACCTTCTTGAATATTTCGATTAAGTAGCGGTAGTGCGGTGCGGCGGTGGCGGCAGCAGCGGTGCATGCGATTTTCTACATCAGATGTAAAAAGGGTTTCTTCGAAAACTCTTGTTAATATTATTCCTAGATGAAGGTACAATATATTCAATCCTTTTATGCTTAAATTAATAAATGAGGTGAATTATCATTTAAGCACAAAAGATAATACTTATCATTTGGAAGGTTTTGAGTTAGTAGTTGGCCGCAATCTTGAATTGCTCCCTTTTGTTATAAAGTCTTTTTGTCTTAAAGTGAACACAATAAGGGCTTCTGAATTAATAAGAATAACTTGTGATAAGGGAATTAAACTCTCTTCAATTCCTTTTTAAAGCAATCTATGTATCATATTGATGTGATATTAGGTTCGTTCGCGTACCCTCCTAAAACAGTCCAATTTTACGGAAAAATACGAAATTTAACCAAATCCTGTTCGCGTACTCAAAAATTTCGTAGTTTTTCGTAAAAAAGAGCGCTCACGAGAGAGTAAAATATTTCCCCAACCTACGAATTTTAGCCCAAGTAATTTCTTTGGGCTGATTTGTGAAAATTGTCAAATTTGTTTGAAATTCAAATATATTAAATAAATTGCTCGCTTTTGATGTCAGTTATAAAATTTAAAAACAAATTTTCAAAGAAAAATTTGTTGTTTTCCCGTTCGCTTACTTTTTTGTAGTTTTTTTTTTTGGTGAGAGAATTTTACCCCCACTCTTTAAAATATCTCTTTTTACAAATTTTGGTGCAGAAAGTACGCGAACGGACCTATTATTGTCAACAGAATAAAGTAGAAGTCTAAATAATTTTATCAATAAGAAGTCCTTATTAACGTTCCATCGAAAATCCATACATACAAGAATTCGTCTTCTAATAAGGACTTTGACAGTTGATAGCGGCTATGTTGTTAAAGTTGGCTGTCATTTTAAAAAATTGTTTTATCAAAATGGGTGCTGTTATTGATAAAACTTACAATGGGTCCAAATATCACATCATACTCGAAGAGAGGTTGCCAGAAGAGTGTAAGGTACAAATTGAAGTCAGATAGGGCTGCATATTGTAGCCAATTCTGTTTAGGGCTGTCTTGACTGAAAACGGCGGAATATAATGGACTCTCACAAATTTTCTAAAACATCTACTTTAGATAATGAATGGATGACAATAATAAAGATTGATGACTGTTCCGATCAAATTTTGACGAATCCATTCTTCGTTGGATTCAAAACAATTTTTCGGAACGTCCAACACAAGTAGTATTGGATGAGTTCAAGCTTGAGAAACACAAATCAAAAATGCTGGTGTGCCCCTGGGATCTGTTCTGTTTCCGACACTCTTTCTCATTTTCTTTAAGGATCTCCTGTCTGAAACTTCTAACCCACTTACCTGCTTCGCTGACGACAGTACTCTCAGATTTTCATATTAATAAATTCTTAGATTCACATTATGAGCTTATAAGATTCATATGATAAGCTCGTTAAATTCAACATTGTTAAATGTAGGATCAAAAATTGGGTAGCATTTAATAAGTCGAAAACTCAATGTTGCCTTCCATTTTTAAAACATAACTTACAACCTTAGCCACTATCCTGAGTTGAGTTGCTTTTGCATCAAGGAGAATAAAAACCTTGCAATACTCGCAATTGAAAACCAACAATTCCGCAATATGTTTGGGTTTCCTAGGATGTTGCAAGAAGGTTTTCTCCCTTTCTAAACAGCCTATTATCGTACTTACTTACTTAAGGTGGTGGTACAGTCCTGTGTGAACTAGGGCCTTACCAAACAAACTTCTCCTAACAAGATGTCCTTTTATGCAGCGCCGCTTTGCTTGCCTGTTGTTTGGTTGCATTTGCCTGGCGACATTCCTCATCAAAGCATGAGGTCATGAGGGACTCGTTGGAGCACCTATAACTCAAGACTTGTTGCCTAAGCCTGGCCCCAATGACAAAGCCGCATCCAAATAAGAGTTGGTGGCTTTCTCGGCAGCAGTCACCAAGTAAATATAGAAGTCTTCTATCCTCTTTTTGCCCGGCCCATCCCATCGTGTTTCCTGGATGGCGTTGATATCTGCTTTATAGCAGTCTAGGGCCTTCGCTAATTCCTCGGCTGAACGTTGTCTATTAGGGTTCTTAAATCGTTTGCGCGGGGTGCGAACAGTAAATAATAAGGACATCAAAAATCTTGTTAAAAAAGTACCTACTGTTATACGAATACGGCACCTGGAAGATCAGCTTTTGTTACCATGATAAAACTTCAAACAGTCATGTCTACGTAACATCGTGAGAGATTTTTGGCCAAACCGAATTTCCAACAATGACTGGCCATTTTGCTTAAACTACATATATCTGGTAAGTTAAATGGTTAGGAATTAAAAAGTTTTCAAAGGGAAACCTTAGAGCACTTCTATTCCTAACTTGACCAGGCACATAGAAATTGTGAACAGTTGAAAGTCACTAGGTTTTAGTTTTCTTCTAACTGTAGAGGCAATAAATTTGATTTATATCTGTCAAATTGATTGTTATATATAGGACGGATATGTTGAAGCATGTGACAGATAATGAACACTTCTGAAGGTTTATTTAGTGGATGTGTTCAAAAATGCATTCTTTGTAAGAAATGTGAGCTCTTTTTACATTTCATTTGCCTCTGTTTACATTTACCCACATTGACGCTTGCCTTCAAAAACCAAGTAACGTTCGAAATAATCATTTTACCTAGAGGACTATTTTTGGTGTATATTTCAGGAAACGAACACTCAAAGATATATCCGGAAACATCACCAATGTCAACTACAGCGTGTATAAACATCCAGAACATGCGATATCTCTTCGCTTACAAGAACTTAGTCTTTTACATGCCACAACTTAAAGAATTGCGACTCGTTGTCTGGCTGACCTAGCTGACGTATAGAAGCTGAAACTAAATGACAAAACACCATGAAAAAGTCACAGTTTGGCGTGGGCTCTGGATTTTTAGCGTTATCGACCAATACTTCTTTTATGAACTTCTTTGGCCTCTCCACCAACTGGGAACGCTTTTGGTCATTTTGTTTACTAACTTCTTTCGCTCTAAATTGGATGATATAAACATTACATACGATGGCCCAAGTTTTCAGCTTCCCGAAGCTGTCATTCGAAAAAAAATATGTAAAATAGCGTGATTTTCAAACCTCTTTCTGTTTAAATAACTCATTTTATCTGTTAAGGTACCAAAGTTATCATTTACTCCCTTTTATAAAAATTTATGAAGAAATCAAAATGGAAATCCTACGCAAATAAAAATTATACAAATTTTCTATCCCCATTATTGAATTTCCATACGTTTTTCTTTTTATTGCCTAAATCGATAAATCGAATTGGAATATAAGATCATTTGCATAGAAATGCAAATAATATAAAATTTGGTTTTCACATAATTTATCTCTGCACGAACTTTGACATCTGTGTTGGTTTTTGAAAATATATTCATCATCCCTCATTCCATAAATAATATAATACCACTCAGTTCTTCAGACATGCAAGATGATGCTATAAAAGAAAAAAGGTCTTATCATAATATTTCCACTTTCTTTTTGCCTCCTTTTTTTTTGATTCCGTTAAGGCTCATTAAACTTTTATTGAAATCTTTGACGCAACTTATTAATATTTTACCCCACTTTTATTACTGCCTTAGCCTTAAAAATTCTAAAACTCAATTTCCTTTATCTCATCTTTGTTTTTCTTTTTTCTTCCCTATTACAGATAAGTACGTGAAACGTCCCCCTCGGAAAGCTTATGGTCGATTGAGTGTGGATTCAGACGATGGTTCCTCAATGAAGAACAATATCGACGATCCCTTCGATGATCTAGAGAATTTTGAAATGATTTCTTCAAAGGATAACAACGGTGGTGCGACGACGACACAACATCGTCATCACCAGCATCCTGTAGATAACGATGATGGCCATCATCGTCACCACGATATGCAGGGTAACTATGTTGAGAATGATTCGGACTTGGAACTGGATGGACCATCATCAAAAAACGACACATCCCGACGACAAAAGGAGATTAACGCAAATACCATAAGCCGATTACAGGCAATGGCCATGTCCGACGACGAGGATTATGGTATGAAAATAATACGAATGTATCATTTAAAATTCAAAACCAAAAAGAATTATTTATGGGAGATTTACGATACGAGAAGAGGGCTAAGGGGAAATAGAAATGATGCCAGGTTCCAGCTTTTAGCATTAGTAAGCCATTTGGGGATATTTAATAGGAGGGTTACAGCAGGTCGTAAAACAGACTTTCTTTTTATGAGCTTTGAATTTTTGCCATCGGCGATAACATATGAAAGTAGGTATTATTCAAGTGAAAAACGATTGAGGGAGATTTTCTATTTGAAATGTTTGATTTTTATTGAAGGTGTTTTGAACTTCCCATAGGAAGTTATTGAAATGGGCCCGATTTTTCGAATTGAAAATTTTGACATTTATCGACGTTTCAAGGTCCCTAGAGTCGAAATAAAAGATTTTTAGAAAGATGTCTGTGCGTGTGTGTGTACGTTCGCGACGTTTTTTTCGTCGTCCATAGCTCAAGAACCAGAAGAGATATCGACTTCAAATAAATTTTGTTATACAGATAATAAGGCAGAAAGATGCAGAAACGGCTCTCAAAAAATTGCGTGGGTGGTTTTTTTTTACCAAAGCAGTTTAAAAAAAAGTTGAAAGTTTTGGTTAACCCTAAATATCTCATGAACCAATAACGCTAAAAACTTGAATTAAATAACGTAACGTAATTCCAAACAAGTATATTTTTGGAAAAAAATCCAATTAACGGTTTTTTTATACATCAAACAAACTGAAAACAAAAATTTAACACCTCGAAAATTTTACGACTAAAATAGGATTTTATCTCCAAAACAATTTTGTGCAACGAAGAATAATGTTTTTGACATCTGATAAAATTTTGAAAAAAATCTAATCGACGGTTTTCTACAACAAATAAAAAACCTAATAAAATATTTGTAAAAGTTGGTAAAAATTGATTTTCGACTCAAATATATTTTCAAAACTTTGAGATATTGGCTTTAAACTACTTTTATCTTTTAAGAAATATTGTTGTCCACATTCAGTAAAATTTTGAAAGAAATCGAATTGATAGTTTTTGTACAAAAAATTTAAAACCTAAAAAACATTTAACAAAAGTTGGTAAAAATTGTTTTCCGACGTAAATATCTTTTCAAAAATTTATGATTATGGCTTTCAACTAATTTTATCTTATAAGAAATATTGTTTTCAATATTTAGACAAATTTTGAGAAAAATCGAATTGACAATTTTTTTACAAAAAATAAAAACCTAAAAAAAAAAATTAATAAAAGTTGAAAAGAATTGATTTTCCACTCAAATGTATTTTCAAAACTTGAGGATAGTGGCTTTGAACTAATTTTATCCTTTAAAAAATATTGTCTCAACATTTAGTAAAATTTTGAAAAAAAAACAATTGACAGTTTTTTAACAAAAAATAAAATAATAAAAGTTGGTAAAAATTGATTTTCGACTCAAATATATTTTCAAAAATTGTAGATTATGTCTTTGAACTAATTTTATATTATAAGAAATATTGTTTTCAACATTCGGGAAAATTTTGAGAAAAATGGAATTGGCGGGTTTTTACAAAAAATAAAAACCTAGAAGAAATTCTACTAAAAACTTATAAGAAAGGATTTTTAACTTGATTATCCGGCAAAAAATAAAGATTTTGCACCCAAAATAATTTAATCTTATAGAAGGTATTGTTAGTAAAATTTGGAAAAATTTAACAAAAAAATCAATAATACAGTTTTGTATAGGTGGGTATTGTATAAAGTAAAATATAACTACTACATTTAAGTAAAAAATCGGGTTTCAACAATAATATCTTAAAAGAGAAAGTAAAGAAAATAAGGTTTTTGACTTAAAATCTATTGCATAGGTATTGTATAAAGTAAAAGTTGTTGATATTTTATTATATATCTTAGAAAAATTTGTATGACAGTTTCCTTAAAAAAAAAAAAAACACGAAAAACCACTAAAAATTTGTTAAATTGATTTTCGACTCGAATATCTTGAGAACCAATAAAAAAATGTATCTATTTAAGTTAATAATTTTTGTATTATACATATTTGAAAATTGTTTTCGAATATTTTGAGAGAAAATGAAGATATTGTCTGCAAATCAATTTCATTTCACCTTGAACACAGTATTGTGTTGTTGAAATTCGATATAAACTTCCCATGGGGAGTTATTGTAATGGGTCCGATTTGTCGAATTGAAAATGTTGACATTTCTCGACGTTTCAAAGTCCCTAGAGTCGAAATAAAAGATTTTTAGAAAGATGTCTGTGCGTGCGTGTGTACGTACGTTCGCGACGTTTTTTTTCGTCGTCCATAGCTCAAGAACCAGAAGAGATATCGGCTTCAAATAAATGTTGTTGTACAGATAATAATGCAGAAAGATGCAGAAAGGGCTCTCAAAAAAATTGCGTGGGTGGTTTCTTTACCATAGCAGTTTAAAAAAAAGTTGAAAATTTTGGTTAACCCTAAATATCTCATGAACCAATAACGACGCTAGAGATTTGAATTAAATTTTATATTATATATTGTAACGTGATACCAAACAAATATAATTTTGGAAAAAAATCCAATTAACGGTTTGTTATATAAATCAAAAAAACTGATCAAAAACATTTGTCAGCTCGAAAATTTTACGATCAAAAGATGATTTTATCTCTAAAACAATTTTGTGCAACGCAAAATATCGTTTTCAACATCTGGTAAAATTTTGAGAAAGATCGAATTTATAGTTTCTTTTTTTATAAAAAATAAAAACCTAAAAAAAACATAACTCAAGGTTGATAAAAATTGAATTTCGACCCAAATATCTTTTCAAAAATTTGAGTTTATGACTTCCAACTAATTTTAGCTTATAAGAAATATTGTTTTCAACATTTGCTAAAATTTTGAGAAAAATCGAATTGACATTTTTTAACAAAAAATAAAAACCTTAAAAAAATTAATAAAAGTAAGTAAAAATTGATTTTCAACTCAAATATCTTTTCAAAATTTTGACATATTGGCTTTAAAATAATTTTGTCTTATGAGAAATATTGTTTTCAACATTCATTCAAATTTTGAGAAAAATCGAATCAACAGTTTTTTACAAAAAATAAAAACCTAAAAAAATTAATTAATTTTATTTTATAAAAAATATTGTTTTCAACATTCAGTAATTTTTTTTATAAAAATCTACAAAAAATAGTACGCAAAATTGGTAAAAATTAATGTTCGATGAATGAAACTTCAAATTAGTTTCGTTCATCCAATTTGTATTTATTTATATAAGAAACAAAAACTTTTAGAAATGCTCCTAAAATTGGCAAAAATTGGTTTTCTATTAAAAATCTAGTTAGAAAATAGATTTTGAAATCAAACTATTACATCATATGCAAAATATTGTTGGTTATTTTTAATTTTTTTAGAATAATTTAACTGATAACTTTTTTAACAAAACACGAAAACCTACAAACCTTTTAAACAAGACAAATCGACAGACGGGATGGGAAGTTATCAGTGTGGGTCGCATCCTAGCCTCTTTTTTTAATTCTATGTGGTTTTAATTTTCCGCAAATAAACACATCGTTTACTATTGTTTCCTTTATCGAAGCCTTAATCTAGACAGGGTTTCAACTTCCCGTGAATTTAATGCTTTGTCTGATTCCATCCAAAAAAATTTTTCGTCTTATTCTCGCTCTGAATTCTGATATCATGTAATTGCAATATATACAATTCCTCATGGCTGCAACACTCAGGTCAGATAACACCCGAAGGAGTGTGTGCTGAGATCTTCACTTTTGTTGAGTTGAATAACCCCACTCAGCTGGTCAACGAGCCCACTCGAATATCTGACGTGGAAGGAAAACACTTTTGACTTGTTTCTTACCTCTGACCCTGAAAAGTACACTGTTAGTGTTCTATCTCCTTAAGTCAAATCTGATCATTGTCTTATATCTACAAAATGCTTGTCTCAAAACGATGCAGTTCAAGAAAGAGCTCCTAAGAGAACCGTTTGGAAATACGAAAAATCCAACTGGAACAGTCTCACTAATTATTTCAGGATCTTTAACTAGTCAATATGGCCACTATATAGTGACGTTGATGCTAGCGGTGATATGATTACAAGTTTAATTGTCCTGAGAATACGAACTTTTTCTCGAACACGGTTAAAAACATCAGACCTAAGGCAATCACATGGTTCAATGCGAGCTCTAAAGAGGTTATTAGGGCCAAAGTATCCGTTGCTATAAAGCCAACCATACTGAGGAAAGCCGGAAAAAGTTCAATCGCGCCAGAAAGGCTTGCTACGTCCATATTCGACGAACTAAATTTATACATGACCAAAAATTGCTGCAATGTCCCAAAGGCAGCAAAAGTTTTTATCCATTTGTAAAAACTTGAGGAATTATTCTTCTTTCTGGGTTCCTACGCTCGTTGTCAATGACAACGTTTTTAACTCTTTAGCGAAAGCTAATCTCTTTGCTAGGCAGTTCTTCACCAATCCAACGCTACCAGCTAATGTTCTGACTGCGCCTGTACGTATGTATGCGAGTTAGTGATTCTATAGGACCACTTACTTTGGAAAGAATGCTTACAGATCTTAACACACATAAATCCGATGGTATCCCCGCTATTGTTCTGAAGAGGTGTTCTTTAACGCTGGAAAAACCACTGCGTAAGCTTTTCCATTTGTCCTTTTCTATTGGTCTCTTTCCGAGTAGATGAGAAACAGAATTTTTCCAGCCCATTCCCAATTGCACTTACGTCCCTTCTTTCCAAAGTCAAGGAAACGCAGTTTATTTAACACCTCAAGAAATATCTCGAAGATCGCAAGCTTCTTAATGACCGAAAGTAAGGCTTTCGCAGCAATAAGTCCACTGGTGATTTCATGGTTTACCTCACCGAATAGTGGAGAAAATATTTACATCGTTTTGGAGAAGGTAGGATTATTGCACTTTATATTTCAAAAGCATTTAATGGGGTTTGACATCAGGCTGAGGATAGTTTTCTTAGCTTTTCATATTTGTTTTCAGACTCACATTCCTCCTCTTCGAATGTGGAAGTACAACGACAAAATATGATAAGCTTATTAAATTCCGACCTAAACACCATTGTAGTTATAGTGGGGAATAAGAAACGCGTGGAATTTAATGCTTCGAAAACCCAATGCTGTCTTGTATCGTTAAAGCGAAATACACTCCCCTTACTATTTATACATGGATGGCACTTGCGACTTGCATCAATGAGACCGAACTTTTTGATATTCTTGATATGTGTGTCACCAACCACCTCTTGTGGAACGATCACATACACGATTTTGCCAAAAATGCCGCAAGATGTTTGGGTTTCCTCAGGCGTTGAAGGAAATTTGTCTCACTGTCTTTAAGTTTCTTGTCTTACCCTTTTTTACCGCTATTTTAATGGTTTATGCTCAAGAGAAACAACCAGCTGCAATCCTTCCCTTTAACCTTAATACTCGCACTTTTAGAAATGCTCATTATTAGTATACCCTCGAACTCAACTTCGGTCGTACTGTCAAATACAGAGATTCGTTTTTTAGCCGTACTACGCGAATGTAGTAATTTCATGAATGCCTTAATAAAATTGTTAAAATAAAAAACACACCCCCCGCAAAAGTTGCGTTGGGTACTTAAATGAATTTTAAGACCTTTTTTTAATTTTTAAAATGACCGCTACGGGTTACGAATTAGCATTTAGCATCGTAAAAAATCGAAAAATTACCCAATCAGACAGATCCGTTGCAAATGTTCTGTAGATTTATTTTTAAATTGTTTAAGAATTGTTTTGCTTGAAAAACCACCCAATGTAGGCGTTTGAATCAGAAGTTTTTCCATACAATTCTTCAAAAAGGTGTCCTAATAATAGTTCGTTGGCATGGAGTAAGCAAAGCAAATAGACCATTGTATTGTATAGGTCGTTTAATTTTTGTTTCGATTGTTCAGATTCCATTTTTATTCCGGTGTTAACGTTAGTCCCATCGCAGACAATAAGCTTTTATATATTTGTTAAAACTGCAGATTCTTTAAGAAAATTAAATATTGTATGGGCTATGGTCTCCGATTTCCCATTTGGTGGGGTTACATGCCCTGTATATAGTGAGTCAGCTTCTACTATCAAGACAATATGTTCTTCAGTAGAAAAGCCTTCAGAATTTTTCGTAACGTCCTTACGGCCGTCAAAATAAAGACCAAAAAAGTCAAGTTCACACGCACCTGTTTGCTGAGATCTTGATTTTGTCCTTTCTCTCCGAATCTTACTTCTATCTATCGATAATGTTTGATTGATCTGTATCATTTATCAGACCATAATCTTGCAAAACCGCTGTAACAAGTGTTGCAGTAGCTCTGTCTGATATTTTGAATCTATCTTTCACCTTTGCAACAGTAAAAAGAGATTTATGATTCGGGCCAAGTGAAACAGTGGTTGCATTCTTTTTTGGAAATGTTGTTAAAGCTTCAGTTTCAATGCCTTCATCGGTTTTTGAAGGGATATATTCTGTTTCATTGTTATCTGTTTCTGAATCGATCGGTATTTCAGATGTGCTTGAAGTTGAAGGGCATAGAAATATTTTTTTAGGGGATTTTTGAAGCTTGATGGTTTCGATATTTCCGATCATCATTTTTCTCCCAGACCTTTTCTCTTTCAAAAACGAACGTTTTTTCTCTGGCACTTTTTTTTCTTTAGGGAATCTATAAAATTTAATCTCAATACATTTACAAGCAGCTATGTACATATGTTTATCAATTTATTCATTCGAAGCTCAAAAACTCCGGGTACTCTTCTGCCCTTGGGTGTTTTAAGAAGATCAATCGTATTTCGTTGTATTTAACAATACCTTTCTCAACATTCCACTTACCAACTGTCGGAATAGAAGCTAAGTCATAGATTTCTATAACTCTTGCAGCTGTAAGTGCAATCCGCTTTTTCGATGAACTTTCTTCGTTTTCCAGAAGAGTTAGATGAAGATCAAAATCATTGTCAGTCGGCAACAAACGCGTCGAAATCGTTGGTCCTACGCCAAATACTTGACAAGCGTTTTTTTGGGAAAGCATTTCCATTTTCACTTAGTTTATTTGACTATTGCTAAATTTTCCTTCCTTGTAAGCAACGTCAGATTTAAAAATTTAACTTACTATTTCTCTAAGTAAATTAATTTATTACAAATCAAATAAAAACAACTGAAATAAAACACTAGGCAGACGTTTAAGAACAAGACACATACAATAAAACTATTTGAAAATTATCTTCGATTAAAAAATTGGCTCAAAAGTTAAGGAATACTAAAATCTTTATATTTAAATTCGGTCAATTTTAAAATTTTGCATTTACTGAAGATAAATATAAGACGGCACGAGTAGAAAAATGTTAAAAAAAATTAAATGACGAGAAATTAGTCTCCCCGGTATTGGAAGTGTTTGGTAGCAAAAATGCTACCATTATTTGTGCATAGATTTAAAAGCTGCGGGCACTAAAAAATCAAGAAATCGTTTGTTTTTATTCTGCGTTGCGCGACCCCTATCTAGTCCGGTCATAAATATGAGGACTTTTTAGGTAGTGTTAATGACGTATAAATGAAGCTATACATCAAAATTCAGCTTTTCCAGATTTTTACTTGCGACATATAGGAACTATGTATGTACATACATACATATATGGCAAGTTTTGCATTCGTAAAAAATTTCGAACTCGAGATTTTAATCAAACATCAAACAGAAGACGAAAAAAGTGGGTGTCGCGATTCCGTCCTGTCTGTCTGTCCACGCTCCTACAGCCTAAACCATTAAGTCGATTGAGTTCAAACTTGGAAGTTAAGGTTTTGAGCAGATTCGCGTTAGGCATTTTTTTAAAGATCAAAACTAACAGTGGCCCCCATACAATTTTGTTGGTCAAGAAACAAAAATTCGAATTTTCTCAAAAACAAACCGATAGATTTTTTTTTTAATTTTCTCTAGAATTTTATTTTTTAACTTGGCTTCTTATTGCTCCGGAAAGGTACCTCTCATAGAACAGTAATTTTGTTTTAATAATTCTCAGGAACTAATGAACCGATTTCAATATTTGATGATCAAATTTGCATAACAAAAATATTTTTAAGAAAAAATGGAAAATTTGTATATACATATGTATGTACCTATGTATGCATATAATTAATTTAAATAAAACCGATCTAACGATTTTCAAACAAAAAAATTGAAAAATGGCGGTTTTTTTGACAAATCCAATGGCATTTATATCTTTGAAGACAAACTTATTTTACAGGTATATTTTTAAATCTTATATAGGTACTTTTTTAAACAGACTTTTTGCATACAGAAGCAAGTTCGTGCGACCCAGTCGTGCATTTTATTTTTTTCGAAATTAAATTCTGATTTTAATAGAATTTTAGGAATTTTTAATTCGGCTGTAATTTATTTCTAAAGCCTAAGCCCTTTAGGTCCATTTTTTGTACAAAAGAAATTGTTAAAGTATATGATTCCTTAAAATAGTAGTTTCGGGAAGTACTTTATAATTTTGATCTTGTAAGACAGTCAGTTACGGTATTTGAAGTGCTTTAGCACAATTTTGGCCATGAAGATGAAATTTGGTAAGATCCATATCATCCACATCATCACTAGTCAATAAATTTTGCAAATTTGAAATACCTTGCTTTATTAATTTAGACGGAAATCGAAAACTTGCTGAGTTTGGTACTGTAAAAAGGAAATAATGCCAAAAATTGTCGAGGTTCTTCAGTGAACATTAATAGCATTTTAAATTTGATCAAGTTTCAATATCAGGCAATGCTTAAGTTTTTAATTTAATAGATATTTTGAGCTTTTTTTAATTCAAAAACTTCTTCGTTTTCTCTTTCATCTTTTAATATTAAAAATTGAATCCCTTTCAAAGTATTGCATTCTTTTGAAACAATTGTGTTATCCCCGAAATCTTTAAGAAATTAAGGGAGTTAATGCTTCTCACTAAAACCCTTTAATTCCATTATTCCTTTATTCCCATAAGACATACTAACATTGAATTCCTTTAATTTGGCATTCCTCTCATATTTCGAATAAGATAGAAAAGAAGAATATCAAGACATGACACAAATCTAATCAAAAAAGAAAGTAATAGGTATTGGAATACCTCTTCTAGCTCCTCGTAGATACATATATTTAGGTTAAGGTACAATAGCTAATGGTTATTTATTATGTTTCAATTTAGGTTTATATATTTTGTTGTATCTTAACATCAAAATAAAAAGTAAAAAGTCTTTGTATAAAACTTTATTTTCCTCTTTGACAGATGAGTCCTTGACTTGTAACGTGTGTGATAGAGCTTTTCATTGTCACAGGCAGTTGGCGTCCCATCAACAGAAAAAGCGACATTTTGGGTAAGTGCTTGATCCATTGTTATTTTTCTATTTTGTTGGCTTAGGTTAAGTGGGGGGAGTTGGGGGGAGGAGTTGGTTTGTGGCTGAAATTACATGTTTTCTATTTTTTCAAAACAAGAAAATTGAATAAAATTGAATTTTATTGAAGGTTTTTGGTTTCTTTATTGTGTATTGGGTGTCAAATGGAAGTTGAATAATAAAAGACTGCATGGAATTACTTTTAGGGAAAAAGGAACTAAGGAATTCGAATTTTATGTACAAGGATGTCAAATGAAGAAGTAGATAAACCCACACAAAACATCTATAGTCCTCCATAAAAAGAATTGTGTGAAGTACCAATGTATTTAATTTTGTCACTTTTTTAAATTGAATTTTTAAGGAGTTATTGGGATGAATTTTTCTCCATCTTAAAGGTAAATTTGTTATAAACGTATCCTCAGCAAGCATCTATTCGCGTTTAAATGTCTCCTCTCAAATTTATAATTAAATTATAATTATTTCCAAACAATTTATTTGTTAAAAAACTATGTAATTGTATGTCAGCTTTAACAATTATGGTTTAAATTGAAAAATTGCCAACCACAATTTAAAATTAATTTTCATCTTTTACGTAAATTAATGATTCCCTTAGAATCGAGATTAACTCAATTTTTCATAGGCTAAAAAATAAAAAATAAGTAGGGTGCGTTGAATTTAAGATACTCGTATACAGTGTTGGACAGAGAATTAGGACAAAATAATATATAGGTTTTAAATGAGCCAGATTATTATTAACTTCCCATAGGAAGTTATTGTAATCGGTCCGATTTGCCGAATTGAAAATTTTGACATTTCTCGACGTTTCAAGGTCCCTAGAATCGAAATAAAAGATTTTTAGTCCGTACTTTCGCGACGTTTTTTTCGTCGTCCATAGCTCAAGAAACAGTAGAGATATCGACTTCAAATAATTTTTTTTAGAAAGATTCAAAAAGGAGTCTCAAAAAAATTTAGTGGTTGGTTTTTTTCCATAGCAATTTCAAAAAGAGGTGAAAATTTTGGTTAACCCTAAATATCTCACGAACCAATAACGCTATAGACTTGAATTTTATAGTATATATTGTACACGATACCAAACAAACATATTATTGGAAAAATTCGAATCAACGTTTTTTTTTTTATAAATCAGAAAACTGAAAAAAAATATTTGTCACCTCGAAAATTGTATGCACAAAAAATGATTTTATCTCCAAAACAATTTCTGCAACGAAGAATAACGTTTTTAACATCTGGTAAGATTTTGAGAAAAATCGAATCTACAGTTTTTTTAAAAAATAAAAACCTAAAAAAACATTACTCAAAGTTAGTAAAAATTGATTTTCGACTCAAATATCTTTTCAAAAATTTGAGATTATGGCTTTCAATTAATTTTATCTGAGGAAAACCGGAATAAGTTCAAGCAAGCCAGGAAGGCCTGCAACGTCCATATTCGACGGACCAAATTCTTACATGACCAAAAATTACGGCAAAAAATACTGCAATGTCCCAAAGGCAGTAAAAATTTTTGGTCATTTGTAAAAAACATGAGCAATTCTACCTCTTCGCCGCCAATTCAACGCTGCCAATGAGTGTTATGACTCCGCATGTCATCGAGCGCGTTAGTGATTCTATGGGACCAATCTTTTTTCGCACTCGTACTGTGGCGAGAGTCCTAAAAGATCTTAACATACATAAATCCGCTGGTCCGGATGGTATCCCCGCTATTGTTCTGAAGAGGTGTTCTTCAACGCTGGCAAAACCACTGCGTAAGCTTTTTCATCTGTCCTACTCCTCAGGTCTCGTTCCGAGTGGATGGAAAACCGCATTTGTCCAGCCTATTCCCAAAAAAGGCGAATCTTCCTCACCCTCAAATTACCGACCGATTGCACTTACGTCCCTTCTTTCCAAGGTCATGGAAACGCTGATTAATTATCAGCTTAAGAAATATCTTGAGGAACGGAAGCTTCTTAATGACCGGCAATACGGCTTTCGTAGCAATAGGTCCACTGGTGATCTCATGGTTCATCTCACCGAACAGTGGAACAAATCTTTACATCGTTTTGGAGAAAGTAAGATTATTGCACTTGATATTTCAAAGGCATTTGATAAAGTCTGGCATCTTGCTCTCTTATCGAAAATGCGTGCTTTCGGTATCGACGAATCTCTTCTTCGTTGGATTAGAAATTTTCTTTCGAACCGTTCAATACAAGTTGTTTTGGACGGATTCAAGTCTGAAACCCATAAAATAAATGCTGGTATTCCCCAGGGCTCCGTTTTGTCTCCGACCCTCTTCCTCATTTTTATAATTGATCTCCTGTCTGTTACTTCTAATCCAATACATTGTTTCGCTGACGATAGCACTTTTAGCTTTTCATATTCGTTTCCAGACTCACAACCCTCCTCTTCGGATGTGGAACTGCAACGACAAAATATGATTAGCTCATTAAATTCCGACCTACACAGCATTGTACAATGGGGAATAAAAAATCGTGTGGAATTTAATGCTTCGAAAACGCAATGCTGTCTTGCATCGTTAAAGCGAGATAAACCCTCTTTGCCACTATCTATAAGTGGCACTTGCATCAACGAAACGGAAAATCTCGACATCCTCGGAATGTGCATCAGCAACCACCTTTTGTGGAGCGATCACATACGCGATGTTGCCAAAAATGCCGCAAGATGTCTAGGTTTTTTGAGACGTTGCAAGAAATTTTTCTCTCCGTCTGATCTGGCTACAATCTACAAAACTTATATACGTCCGAAACTTGAATATAACTCTCATCTCTGGGCTGGTGCTCCAGTAACTTATTTAAGCCTCTTGGACAGTATTCTAAGTAGAGCTTTTAAAATGATTGGTGACATTAACATCATCAACTCGTTTACGTCACTCGAACATCGACGCAAGGTTTCTTGTCTAACCCTTTTTTACCGTTATTTTAACGGACTATGCTCTAGTGAAATAGCCAGTTGCATTCCTCCCCTTAAACAATTTAACCGTAATACTCGCGCTTCTAGGAATGCCCATCAGTTTACCCTTGAGCCCAACTTCTGCCGTACTATGAAGTACAGAGATTCATTTTTTAGCCGTACTACGCGAATGTGGAACGCCTTGCCACGCTCTATCTTTCCCTATCATTGCAATGTTCAGGAGTTCAAAATCAATGTACACCGACATCTCCTATCCAACCCTTCCCTCCTTTCCTAATGCTCACACTGTGTCTTTGGCATATTAAAGGTATAAAAAAAACCCTTTTAGTGTTCGCTAATTATAAAAAAAAAAAAAAAAAATTGTATCTTATAAGAAATATTGTTTTCAACTTTCGTAAAAATTTTAAGAAAAATTGATTTGATAGTTTTTTTTACAAAAAAAAAAAAAACCAAAGAAAACATTACTAAAAGTTGGTAAACATTGATTTTCGCCTCAAATATCTTTTCAAAACTTCTAGATATTGAAATTTTTCACCCGTTCTGATCTGGCTGTAATTTCAAAGCCTTCATCCGTCCAAAGCTTGAATATAATTCGCATATCTGGGCAAGTGTAACTAAAACAAGTTTAAATCCCTTGGATAGAATTTAAAAAAGGGCTTTAAAAACGATAGGTGATAGAACTATAATCGAAACATTTACATCGCTAGAACACCGCCGCAATGTTTCATGACTTTCGTTGTTTTATCGATATTTTAACAAACAATGTCATGTCGAATTATCCAGTTGCATTCCACCTCTTAAACGATTCAGCCGTAATACTCGCACTTCCAGAAATGCTCAACAGTTAACTCTTGAGCTCAATTTCGGGCGTACTGTCAAGTATAGAGATTCTTTCTTAAATCGCACATCGAGAATGAGAAATGCTTTGGCCAACTCTGTTTTCCCTCCCATTTTGATGTTCAGAACTTTAAGACCAATGTGCAACGGTGTCTCCTCTTAAATCCTTTCCTATTTTCCTAACGCTCGCACTGTGCTTAACATATAAAGGGTACTAAAAACCCCTTGAGTGCCTGTAAATTATAAAAAAAAATTAAGGTTGAAAATATTGTTGTTACCATCTCTGCTCTTTTTTATATGATATAACATCATTAAAAATGCTACTCAAAATTTTTCAAATAAAATATCTCGTGAGAAAAAACTGAAATTGAAATAAGACTTATTTAATCATTTTCAAAATATTCTTGTTAACTGTTTAGTAATTAAAAAATAATCCAATTGACAACTTTTCTTACAAAAGAATATAAGAGCCTACAAAAACAACTGAGAACTGACAGTTAAGTATCTTGAGAACAAAGAAAGATATTGAAAATGTTGTTGCTAATATTTTGTAAAACCTTTAGAAATATCGAAAGACAGGGACGAATATGAAGTAATCATTGTGGGACGCATATCGCCCTCTATTTTATATTTGAACATTTTTGGGAGGTCCCAACAATTACAACCTTTGCAGATGCAATAATTGGCAATGCCAAAAACTTAATCTGCAATGAGTTGAAACTACATAGATTTAATTGATATTTTTCAAGATAATGGAAGTTTTTTACTTTTAATGAAAATTTACAGATTTTTAAATGCTTTAAAGTTCTAAAAAATTTTGTTTTACTAAGTTCTAAAAAAGGACTGAAGTTCGCAAACGATACAATACGAAATTACATTTTTTTATTTTATGATTCCCAAAATTGATGAGTTTTCTAAAGCTAAACTTTTAATATTGTAGCTATTCCTATTTTTATTTGAAATTTCCTGTAACCGACTCACTGGAGTGACTGGAGAAAATTTAAATATGATAAATAGCTTCATAAAGTTTTGTTTTTGATAAAAAAAAGTTGATAAATTTAAAAATAATAGTTTTAAAAAAGTTTAAACTGTCACGGTAAAAATTACCGCGACAAGAACCATTCTCTCCGTCATCCAAATACTTGTTCCTCCTTCCTCCATTCCTACAGGTGTTTCCTACAATCTACTGAGAGAGAGAGGGGCAGCCATGGTCCATCAGCCATCGGTTCACTCTCTCAGTACTTTGGAAAGAAACATAATCATTGATGTCGATTTTACATATATAAAGTGGATAAGCTTTCCACTTTAACTAAAGTGACAGACGGGCGGTCTTGTCAAATACTAAGAACGGGCGACAGCCAGTCCCCGAAGAATGAGCATAATTACCACCATAAGTATCAGACGGATGGTCTGACTCCAGTAAACCAAAATTGGCACGGTCGGCACTTGGTCTCCGAATGCCGAAGTTACTCCATGGGAGAAAGGCTTCAAGCCCAACTTTTACATCCTCATTACACTTAAATGTACAAGATGGAACGATAACGGAAGTCCCTATTTCCCCAAATCTGCGCGAAAGTCAAACGAAGTAACTTTAAAACGCGTGTAGCGAACTTCTGCCACATTTCTCTTCCACAATTGTTGTTAATCGAAACTTACTAATTTCCATCAAGCTTCCACAATTATATTTGTTTTGCTGGGAAATATCGGTGGGGAAAAATGCAAAGTGTGAACAATCAAATTTCTTGAGTTCCAAGGTTTTTCTTTCATTCAAAATTGAATCGGGGATGTTAGGTGGCTGAATGCACCCACTGCATTCCCGCCCTCTACAAGTCAGAGTAGAGCGCGGCGAATTCAGGGGTGACTTGCATTAAGCTGGGGAGATTAAAGTGCGAGTAAGAGAAGACTACTGGGTTTGCAACTGCGTTGGCACACTCACGCAAACAAGCTGAGCGTTGCTGAAAAATAACGCGACCGAAATCCAAGTCACTGAGTTGTTGAAAGCACTGGGTTTTGAAGAAAAGGGTTCATCCAGGCTTGGAAAAGCCTGGGAGCTCACTTTTTGGTAAGCTACGAAATCGAATAGATCGAAAAGAAAGTAATCTTGGAAGATAGGAATTTGATTGGAAGTGTTGTAAAAATTTGGAAAAGGAAAATAATTTTGGAGACTTGGTGGAATAAACTCTTTGAAATACAGGAGAGGAAAAGAAGGAAAATTGGTTAAGGAAGGAAGGGAAATCTGGCAGGAGAAATAAGCTAAGTATAATAGTTTGGTTTATTTGATTAAGAACTATTTCCGTTGAATCACATTAATTCGTTGTCGAGATATTGTTTAAAAAAAATTAAATTATCGTTTGGCTTTGGCTGTTCGCTTTATTTCCGAAAATTACGGAACTCGTGACCCGCTTAAAATAAAACCGTTAACATTTTTTGGGACTAAATGTTACCGGTCCATCTTATCTTTTCTTGAATAACGATTTGTTTCTTTGTTTAAAAGATCCTGGGTTTTAGCCCTACTTAATTGCAAGGTTTCCCAGGCAATTTACTTAATAATAAATATTTTAAAAATTAATTCCAAGACTCAAACTTTTATTGAAACTTCTTTCACCGTCGGTTTCGCTCCGAAGGTTTGCAATTTCCTTAATTATAAAAAAAAATTGCTGGCGCCCTATTTCTCAATTTCAGGATAGACACCCCTGTGGTCATCGACATTTTTATATTCTGATCAATTTAATTGATCAACTACGATATCATCTCAAATAGGATATCAATTTATTCGCTGAACCCACCCTAAGCTGAGTGGCCGGAGATATCAGCATCATACGTGCTGAATGTGCTAAATTTTTCTACGACCTTTTTACGTTCTAGGTTCTAGTCTTCGTCGTGGTTTTGTTCGGGATTGTCGTGGTAGTAGTCGTCGTCGCGTCGCGTGGAAAAATTATAGCAACAAAACCTCGGAAAAAAAATTAAAACTGCAACCCCCGTATCCCTCTAAAGCCTTTTTCACGGGTACTGCCTCTTGCGAGGAATTGACAAATCCTTCAAGAGTAATTCTTGTCATGAAAAGTGCTTTCTCAAATTTGCCGTTCGGATTCGGCTTGAAACTATAGGTCCCCTCCATTCCTGACAACATTACTCGCACACAGGAATGGTTGAGAGTTGTAAGTCACTAGGCCCTAGTTCTCAACGGACTGTTGCGCCACCTAATTTATTTATTTATTTAAATTTTTTTTTAAATTAAAACTCAGTTCAAGCTACAAAATTCAAATTTGCTCAAACAATTAGTATTTAATCAGAGATCAAATGTCCACAACGAAAAGTCAGCAAAGCGAAAGTAAAAGAAATGTTTTTTAAATTGGATTTAGAGTAATCCTAAATAATATTTTTTAGTTATTCTACTTCTTATAGTTTGAGAGGATTTCGCCACTTCTAATTATTTTAATAAAGAGTGGTTAAATTTAAAGGGCTGATGTTGAATGTAAACTAAACCTAAGCGTCAAGTTCTTCTTTGCATTTCATTTGACATTTCTTAATTTCAGACTAATTCAATTTGAACCACGAGAACACAATCGGGCAATGCGTGAAGGTTATTCAGGCTTATTATGAAAACGGCCATTCAAATCAAAATGCATATCGTGCAACTTGTGATTTTTTGCTTAATTTAATCGTCCTTACATATACACGCTTTCGAGCTTCAATTGACTGAAAAACGTAAGCCTATTGAATATTTCAAGCATCGTCAATGGTCAAATTGGGGCGAAAGAAATAGCAACAGTGGATCTTCAGTGATGAGACACATTTTCACTGCAGTGAATTCGTCAATAAGCAGAATTGCCGCATTTGGGCGAATGATAATCCAAGAGTAATTGTAGTAAAATCATTGCACCCACACAAAGATTGAGTGATTGGTGCGGTTTATAGGCTGATTTAATCGTCGGGTGCATTTTTTCCAAAATAAGGCCGAAGTTAAGTTACTAATAGGGCCTATACACTACGCAAACACGTTTGTTCAAACGTGTGTTTGAGCAAACATATAGTTTCGCCACACACAACGCAAATATGTTTGAGAGATTTTAGTTGCGTGACGTTTTTCATCGAGTCATTTAGCATGTGCAGCTTTTATTATTGCCTTGGCAATTAAAAAAAAAAACAAAAAAAAAGAATTTGGTGTAAGGAGTGGCACAAAAAAAGATCTATTTCAGTCCAAAAAATTTGTTCCTCTTGTTTATTCATGTTAACTCTATTAATATTGGCATCGGTTTGAGCAAAATTCAATACACACCACACAAACATGTTTGTGCAGGCACGGAAAATTCAAAATTTTTTGATTTTGTTCAAACCGCTTGCGCAAACACACTACTCAAACAGTTTGCACAAACATTTTTACAACAACAAAATACATTCGTTTGCTCAAACAGTTTGTGTAGTGTATGGGCCCTATAAGTGAATGGTGTTCGCTATCGTGAGATGATAACGAACTATTTGTGGCCCGATTGGAAGAATTGGATGTGGACGATATATGGTTTCCATTGTGTGCCACCTGGACCTGTCACACACCTAACGAAACAATGGCTCTTTTGAGTGACAAACTTGTACGTGGTCGTAATGTCAATTGGCCGCCAAGATTTGTATTTATTTATTTATTTATTTATTTTGTCATTGCAAATTAGGACCATATGGGATGCAGGTGTGCCGCCGAGGTCGCAGCAGGCATTAAGCCAATATTTTGTTCTATACATAATTGAACCATACATATTTTATCATAATAAACAGAAATGACAATAATGTCTTAAATAATTTGTGTTTTATTCAAAATCAACATCGGCCTTTAAAATGTAACCCTTTGTACAAAAATACTGTAGAAAGAATAAATGTCTGAATTACAAAGTTTAAATTCCAAATTCCAAAGTTTTTGACTTCTTATATTAGCGGTTAATATATTTTATTTTAAATTTTATTAAAGTACAAACATAACACATGTATCCTATGTCAAATTCTTAACCCGTTTTAGATGTCTTAACACAAATTAGATTTGTCAATTTTTAATTAAAATATTCTTATGTGTATGGAATCTTTAACATCTTGAACTTAAAATTTATGTAAATGCCTACAAATGAAAAACATCGGTAGATGTAAACCAATTTACTTGCATTTTATGCGCAATTACACAACTTTTTCTTCTTTTCCTCATCATAATGTTGCTACTTATTAAATTTCAATTAACCCTTCATTTTTCTTGCTCGTACTATGAACAAAAATTTTACTTGCCTACAGTCAATTAATTAAGTTAAAACATTTAATTATGTACTTAGGTAAGGTATACTTGGAGCTTGGAGTAGGTGGAGGTATAGGTACCTACTCTCTGCCTCATATACTAACTTCTTTGTGCTTAATTAATTAAAGGAAGGCCTTCGGCTTCAAAATTTTAATATTTTCATTTTTTTTAGAAACACAATAACTGTTTAACCAAAATTTTATATCCCTTTATGTTTAGATAGAAAGAAATTCTCTTCCTAGAAAATTGTGTAATTTAACATAAATTGAATATAATTCCATACAAAGTACACAAAATAACGTAATATGAAAATGTGGAAAATATTTCAATGTGAATAAAAATTCTCGTGTGCAAAGAAAATAGCATCTCATTCCTGAAATAAGGATACAAAAATGTCATTGTGTCTTATTCTACATCTGCTGAATGTTATATGCAAATGAAAGTGCTCCAAAGAATTTCAACTTTTATCTTGAAGTGTTGAAGGAGCATAGTTTGGTATGGATATGGATGTGTCTAGTTAGTAAAACTTAGAACCGTAAAATATGAAGAAGGATAATCTTAAAAGCATCATACACAAACTCATATACCTCAAGAAATGTCCTTTTTCATTATTGTTTTCTTATACTTGTGGTTTGTGGTTTGATGTACGTTAGAAAGAGGTGGTAACTGATGGTAATGGAATTCTCTTTTAAGACCCGGCCATAGAGACAAATTGGATTTTTCTTTAAATTACTATAAAAAACTTTTGTGAAATAATTTGAAGTTAAAAGGAGAATGTTTATAATTAAAATTTTTTAAAGTACCTATATAGTTACTTATAAACTTTATGCTTATTATTGGGTCATTAATTTCGTTGTTTCAAGTTGGTAACGCTGGAATTTGACACCTGTCAAACTCAGCTGTCATTTAAAGCGTCATAATATAAATTGAATGTTTTCCATTTACAATAACAATCGAATTACTAGAACTTCCTACAAAAGTGTAGCAGCTGTGGTGTTAATGTAAGTGCCTATGATTGTTATTCTAGAGGTCTGGTTTGTATCATTAATATAAAAACTGTAGGTCCCTCCAAGAACAATTATGAAACTTGCAAGTTACTAGCACATCTTTTCATCAAGTTGTAGATCCACTGAAATTATTTATTTTACCACAAAGGTGGTGAATAAAACGTGATGATTATGGTCGTCATAAGCCTAAGTTTAAGCAACGTAAGCAACCTGTTACTAATATTAGGCCTTTGTATCATCTCATCATAATGAACACCTAGTCAAAAATATTGCGGCTTACTATATTACATATTTTGCCATCAATCATAGTAAAAGCAATGTTTGGCTCACCTCAATGTTAGACATCATAGTTTTGATTTATGAATCGATGTTGGCCTGCATGTAGGTAATTTTACATTTTCGAATTGGTCTGCAGAATCGGGGTGAAGATCGAGTTGGATTTTTCCAGACGATTTTCGAAGCATAAACCAATCGCAACGAAAGGAGTGAGCCTTGAAATATAATGCATCTGACTCAGTGACGGATTTAGGCTTGCTGCCGCCCTAGGCCCCGTTCGATGCGCCGCCCTTATTGTTAAATTTTATTTCATAAATTTGTATCCAATATTTTTTTTTTTTCAAAATAACTTTATTTTATTGAAGTATAATTTATAAATATAATTAATTAACATGAAAGATTAATAAGTTATAATCCTTAGATAGACGAATAATAAATAATTTTTTTTTATATTAATCAATTCAAAAATTTTCAAATTTGAATAAACATCTAGAAGACTCCGGGAATGCAATACATGGCATCTTCTATTTTTGCTAAGGAATCTTTGAATTGATAATGAAAATTAATACATTCATTGTCTAACGCCTCTTCCAAATAGTCAGGATACTTATTGACTAGTTTATTGGCAAGATTTTTCAACTCGTTTGTATCTATTTCACATTAATTGTCGAAAAAATTGAAGTGTTGGTAAAGTGTTTCAGATGCACTTTTACGCCCGGCTAATTGTAGACTAAGAGTGTCTAAAATAGAGTAATAAACATTTGTGCGAACATTTTCTGGTTCCGAAAAAGGTGGTCTTTCATTTACCCGTGAGTCATCTGGCTGCATTTTTCTGGTGGCGACGAGTATCATAACGATAATAATCCTGAACTCCAGACAGTGCTTTAGCTTTTTCTTCATATTCAGAAAATTTTCTGTCTCTCATGTCTATAGATCTGCACAACGGATGATAAATCAGCTTGAGATTCTTGAAGCTTCTTACTAGCAGCATTAAAACGACCTAAAATTACATTCCAGACAACGACTAGGATTGCTCTTTCTTAATGTTGTAATTTTCGCTGCAATCTCGTAGCTTCAGATCGCGTAGTCGGTTTCTCATCTTTACTTTCAGCAATAAATTCCAGTGCATCAATTATTGGAGGCCACTCTTTTTCTAATGCGTAACATGCATCATGTGGAGCAAACCAACGAGTTTGAGAAAGACTCCTTATTCTTAAATTTGTACGCTGCACCAAGATTTCCCAACGATAAGCAGATATAGTATAAGGAAATTGTATAGTTCTTGTAAAGTATTTCTAGAGATTTTAACAATACATCTTAATATCTTTAGCTTTATGGCCAATATTTGGTAGAAATTCTAGAAACATTTTAACAATTTCATAGTAAGCTGATCGAAATGTGCTAAATCAGGCGTAGAATCTACAATTATACCAAAATGCAGATTGCAATTCACTAGAAATTTGTTGTAGTACTTTATTTTATATCAACAGTATAATTTCTTCATAGATTGTTTTAGATAAACACGATGTATTCCCACTACCAGGGTGTGCATACAATTTTAAATGTTCAGATAAAAATGGAACACATTTAGCAAGGAGTCATACTGTTCCTAAAAAATTCCCATTATGAGGATCTCCTATTCGTTCTGAATTTCCTCGAAATGGCAGGCCTCTTATTGCTAGTGATTTAATAATTGCAATTGCTCGGTAAAAAATTTGTTTCCATTATATCTTCATCGAGTTTTTTTATTAGATTTTGATCAACACGCCCGTGAACTACTGCTCAAGCTTTAAAATGACTAACTTTAGTTTTGTGAAAGTCAGAATTTTCGTGTTCTTCGATGCGTGCTTTTGATTTTTTCCAGACACGGAATCCTTCGTCAGTAAAAGCATTCATTTCACCACTTCTACCAAATAATAGGCATGGAATACAAAATACAGAGCCTTTAGTTTCTAAATAAATCTACCACTCACGGCGTTGAATCTCTCCATTTTTGCGTACGTTGAAATAAACTTTTGAAACAATACCTTGTTTTATCACTATAAACATTTCTAGAATTTTTAAAGTCTGCATCATCAGTATTACTGATCCCTGCAGATACAAAAACAAAGAGATGAGGTGAGGTTTTTCTATCTTACTGTTTTGTTTGTTTTCGCAATTTCAATTTTTTTTTTTTTTTTTTTTTTTTTTATCCGATGGAAATCTTCAAAAGACACTCGGTAAGAATCGGTACCGAGTAGTGTGGGACTCTTACCGCACTAAAACCACCGGTGAATCAGGACCAATCTATGAAAGATCGACAAATGATTTTATTAGTTTAAGGATATAACACTTTCCCGTAGCTTTTAGACCATCAGCTCATGAGGCTTGGTTCTTCTTAATCTCCGAACATTGTCTCGTACATTTAATACGGTCTCCATTTCAGAGTTAGTATGACTTTGCAGTCGCTGATTGTGTGATACAGCGTGTTTCTTAACCACTTCTGTAACCATTTCAATTTGAAGGTCACGATGTAGATCGCTATTTCTTATATACCAAGGGGCATTTATTATTCCACGAAGGACCTTGCTTTAGAATTTTTGTATGGGTTCAGCATTTGTTTTCTTTGTACAGCCCCATAGTTGGATGCCATATGTCCAAACGGGTTTCAATACTTGCTTATAATGGGTGATTTTTTTGAGGTTAGGATTTTCATGCATTAGTATTTGACAGATCACGCGGGATTTCAGACATGGTGTCAAAGAGAAATATGCTCAGTATGCTTTGACATTTCATCATGAATAGACTTACTAACGAGCAACGCTTGCAAATCATTGAATTTTATTACCAAAATCAGTGTTCAGTTCGAAATGTGTTTATCGACAAATTTTGTTCAGCGATGAGGCTCATTTCTGGTTGAATGGCTACGTAAATAAGCAAAATTGACGCATTTGGAGTGAAGAGCAACCAGAAGCCGTTCAAGAACTGCCCATGCATCCCGAAAAATGCACTGTTTGGTGTGGTTTGTACGCTGGTGGAATCATTGGACCGTATTTTTTCAAAGATGCTGTTGGACGCAACGTTAAGGTGAATGGCGATCGCTATCGTTCAATGCTTACAAACTTTTTGTTGCCAAAAATGGAAGAACTGAACTTGGTTGACATGTGGTTTCAACAAGATGGCGCTACATGCCACACAGCTCGCGATTCTATGGCCATTTTGAGGGAAAACTTCGGAGAACAATTCATCTCAAGGAATGGACCGGTAAGTTGGCCACCAAGATCATGCGATTTGACGCCTTTAGACTATTTTTTGTGGGGCTACGTCAAGTCTAAAGTCTACACAAATAAGCCAGCAACTATTCCAGCTTTGGAAGACAACATTTTCGAAGAAATTCGGGCTATTCCGGCCGAAATGCTCGAAAAAGTTACCCAAAATTGGACTTTCCGAATGGACCACCTAAGACGCAGCCGCGGTCAACATTTAAATGAAATTATCTTCAAAAAGTAAATGTCATGGACCAATCTAACGTTTCAAATAAAGAATCGATGAGATTTTGCAAATTTTATGCGTTTTTTTTTAAAAAAAGTTCTCAAGCTCTTAAAAAATCACCCGATATAATATTAGTTTGTTCTGGATAGATAGGTCAGAGTTCTTTCCTATTAACCAGTACATTTTTCTGTACTTCAAGTTTAGTTCTTCTCTTTTCTTTTTGATGTGTTCTTTCCATTTAAGCTTTGCATCCAAATTCATTCCAAGGTATTTGGCGGTATTGGAGTAAGGTACTTCTGTACTGTTTATAAAAATTGGAACATTGTTTATGTTTTTGTTTGTAAAGTTTATATGCGTCGATTTTGTTTCGTTTAATTTGATACGCCATTTGTGCGTCCAATCACTAACTTTATCGACTGCATTTTGCAATTTTTGTGTAGCCTTCGTAACGGATTTATCTGGCACCAATATTGCAGTATCATCAGCAAAGGTGTCCATGATAGCGTTGATGTCCACTGGAATATCCCTTGTATATAACAGATACAGGGTTGGTCCTAGGACACTTCCTTGTGGTACACCGTCTTCAATTTTCTTAAGTTCCGAGTAATTTTGGTCGTACCGTACTCTAAAGAGTCGGTTCGTAACGTAGGATTTCAGTATTTCGTAGTACTGCCTGGGGAAGTCCCTATGCAGTTTGTACTCAAGTCCCAAGTGCCAAACCTTGTCAAAAGCTTGAGCAACATCTAAGAATACAGACGAGCATACTTGTTTTTCTTCAAGTGCCTTTTCCACAACATCCGTAATTCGATGCACTTGGTCTATCGTGGAATGTTTATTTCTAAATCCAAACTGATGGCTCGGAATTAGTCTTCTTTCTTCAATTATTTTGCTAAGCCTTTTCAGTAGCAGTTTTTCAAAAACTTTTGCCATGATTGGTATAAGCGATATTGGTCTGTAAGATGTAACTTCTGTTGGTGGCTTACCTTGTTTAGGTATAACAATGACTTCTGCAATTTTCCAATGATGTGGCACATATCTTAGTTTAAGGCATGCGTTTATTATAAATTGGAGTTTCTTGGAGGCTATAAGAGGCATTTCTTTCAGAACCTGAGCAGTTATAAGATCGTACCCTGGTGATTTTTTGTTTGACAACTTATGTTGACACATGCTTCTTACTTCTTTGAGCGTGACAAAAGGTATTTCACATTCGTCGTTTCTGTCAACAAACTGTAAGGGATCTGTAGCTGTGCTTGCTGGGAATGGCTTGAAAACATTCGCGAGATGTTCAGCGAAGAGATCAGCCTTTTGTTTCGGGTTTCCGATCCATTTACCATCTTGAGATTTTATCGGCGGGTTTTGTGTCTGAGGTCTTTTTAGGCGCTTAGCTGCTTTCCATAAGGAGTATTCTGTAGAAGCATCCGTCGTCAGACTTTTCAGGAATCTACTTAGTGAATCATTTTTAAACTCACAGATTCTTTTTTTTAATTCGTTGTTAAGACGGTTAAAAACTACCTTATCATCTGGGAATCTCGTGGATTGCCATTTCAAATTTAACATAGATTTTCTAGATTGAATTTTTAAATTGGCAAACAGAAGTTAGAAGTTAGGCCCTAGTTCACACAGGACTGTAGCGCCACCTTAAGTAAACAGAAGTTACGATTTTGGATGAGTCCGAAACTTTAGACCGAAGATATATTTGTGCCTTTCATTAAGGTATGTTTAAATGTAGAAACGCTTTCAAGTGTTAGGCATTTTATAAATTTTGCCGCCCTTCAAATTATGCCGCCTTAGGCCTGGGCCTCATGGGCCTAGGCGTAAATCCATCACTGATCTGACTCCGAGCTGTTTTTAAATTGTTGCCTATATTGCAATTGCTGGGATCCGTCACAGCCCCACTTTGTAATTAGGTCTAGAGACTTGCATTCATTTTCATTGAAGCGTTGTTGTCCGTACGTCTGTACGTCCGTACGTTCGGGAAGTTCTTTTCGTCGTGCATAGCTCAAGAACCAGTAGAGGTATCGACTTCAAATAAATTTTGTTATACAGATAATAATGCAGAAAGATGCAGAAAGGACTCTCAAAAAAATTGCGTAGGTGGTTTTCTTACCATAGCAAATGGGTGAACATTTTGGTTAGCCCAAAATATCTCACGAACCAATAGCGCAAGAGACTTCAATTAAATTTTAAATTATGAAGTGTAACGTGAGACAATACTGGTATACTTTTGAAAAAAAAAATCTAAACGTTTTTTTTATAAATCAAAAAAACTGAAAAAAAATTTTCTTTAATCAAATTAATTAAAAAAACAGTCATAGCGTTGGTCCATTCGACGCCTGAAATAAATTTGATTCATAAAAATACTATATGCAATTAGTTTTTTCTAAATTATCTTACCTTCTGCACTAGATGGACCAGCCTCTTCCGCCATTTTTATTGTTTTGACGATGATTTCTTTTAATTTCCCGGCTTTCAAATATCAAATTGTTTGTGCTCAGCATTTTACTCCGTTTACTCTGTTATTTTATTCTGAGCTCACAGAGCTCTGAACATGTTCAGAACTAAAAAAGGAACACAAATTTGAAGCTCTGAACGATCAGAGCTCAAAAAGAAACACAATTATTTTTTTGACAGTTCGAGCTCTGCTCTGAACTAAAAAAGAATAACGCCAAAAAACTATAAAACCCAAAAAAAAGCTTTACTAAGAGTTGGTAAAAATTGATTTTCGACTCGATTGGATTTATCTTATAAGAAATATTGTTTTCAACATTCGGTAACATTTTGAGAAACATCAAATTGCGAGTTATTTTACAAAAAATAAAAATGAAATTACTAAAAGTAAAAATTGATTTTCGACTTAAATATCTCTTTAAAAATTAAAGACATTGGCTTCAAACTAATTTACTTATAAAATATTGTTTTCGACATTCCATACATTTTTATAAAAATTAAAGTAATTTTTTTTCATAGAGATTAAAATCTACAAAAAATAGTACTCAAAATTGGTAAAAATTGATGTTCGATTCTCGATATCTCGTGAATAAATGAAGGTATTGCTTTCAAAATGATTTCATTCTGTGATAAATTTTCTTAGAAAAGTCCAATCTGGTATTTGTTTATACAAAAATAAAAACTTTCAAAAAATGCTACTTAAATTGGTGAAAATTGGTCTTAGTCTAAAAATCTTGTTAACAAAAAAAGATTTTGAAACCCAACTATTTCATCATATGCAAAACATTGTTGGTAATTTTTAGTTAATTTTTGAGAATAATTTAACCTTTTCACTTTTCTAACAAAACACGAAAACCTACAAACCTTTTAAGCAAGACTAATCGACGGGGTGGGAAGTTATCAGTGTTGGTCGCATCCCAGCCTCTTTTTTATTTTTACTGTCAGTACCTTGAAGCTTCATTATTCCCAGATTTTCATAACTTCATCCGAGTTGCATACGCTAGTTCTTCAGTTTTAAAATTTTGCCGTTTACTTTCAGTTTTTCTCCTTCTACTCCAATCGCTTCATTTTTCAAATGACTTTTCAGCCCTGGCAGTTGGGATTGTAAAGGATTTTTCAATTGGTGCGGGTAGATTTTGGTACCCCCCGTGGCGGCCATTTTGTTTTAGTGACAAATCTATCAAATCTTTTGTTTATTATTCAGTTGCTTATGCCAAGTTAGCATGGCAAGTTACACGATTGAACAGCACGTCGTGCATTACGCCCATTTTACGGTAGACGTGTTGGCACTTAACAATCAGCCAACACCCGTACGTTCAAGGAACGCAAGATCGGCCGAGAATAGCAACGCTGTCCGTGAAAGTCTACAGCAGAACCCGAGGCAGTTTATTCCTCGGCCGAACTAGGCCTTTCGCAGACTTTAACTTGGCGAGTTTTGCGTCGGGACTTGGGCCTACACTTGTACAAGATCCAACTTACGAAGGAGCTCAAAGTTCAACGGCGTTTGTTTGCTGACTGGGCTTCGAATAGTTTGGAAGAGGACCCCAATTTTGACCGAAGAATCATCTTTAGTGACGAGGCGCATTTTTTGATTTTTTGATTTTTTGATTTCTAGGTGATAATGCATCCTCAAAAAGTTGCCGGTTGGTGTGAGTTTTGGGCCGCCGCTTAATTGCTCCGTACTTTTTTGATAACGACGTTACTGAGGCGGTCACAGTCAACAGCGAGCATTACATAACGATGATAACTATTTTCTTATGGCCCAAATTGAACCATATGGATCTAGATGACATGTGGTTCCAGCAGGACGGCGCGACGCTACGTGCCACACAGCAAACGCCACCATTGACATTTTGCATGAACGATTTGAAGGTAAGGTTATCTCTCGCAGGGGTGATGTGAATTGGGCACCAAGGTCATGCGATTTGACCCGGCTAGACTAGGCTTTCTTGAAGTCGCAGGTCTTACAAATAAACCAAAATCGACCGATGCCCTAAAGGTGAACATAACACAGGCCATCGCTAAAATTCAGCCGGATATATGTGGAAGAGTCATTGAAAATTGGACCACTCGGATCCGTGCCACCGTAAGAAGCCGAGGCGGACATTTGAATGATGTCATATTCCACATTTAATGGCATACATACGCCTTTCAAATAAAAAAATAATTTTGTTAATACCTCACACACAGCTTGTTTTATTCCATTTCAACATCTACCTGCCCTTATTGAAAAACCCTTCAGAAACCTTCTTTAAGCCACGATTAATTTATTTTTGCGAAAACATTTTATTTGCTACTTGATTTTATTCATTTTTGCTTCAGGTCACACCGAATTTTTGCTACTTTTGGCTTGAAAATTGTAAGCTCTTCTTTTGAACAAGAAGAACTAGTACTTGGTTGGACCTCAGTTTTCCGAGGTCGTATAATATCACCTAACATATAACCCTGTTGACACTTTTCGATGGGGCTCACTTATGTAAGTACCAGTTTTATGTACGAGTATGGATATAAGCCAAACCCACAGCTACCTTAAAGGCTAACATGCATAACTTATTCACTTATAGCTCATAACTTAATTCAAATCTTGAAAATTCGGTCGTGGTTGGATTTTTCGTACATCTCATTTAAATCAAGCAAATATACATCTCCTGCGGGATTCACCTCAAAATTATTAATTGTTATTTTTCAAAACAAAAGAACATTCACGAAATATGTACATATGTATGTATGTATACATACGTATGTATATGAATTTTCAGAGCACGGAAATGTTAACAAATTTTTCCCGGTAACGTTTAAGAAGCAATCAAATTTATTCAAAGAAAAAAGAAACACATTTACGTTATTATATACATAATACATACCTACTATGTATCTGATCTGTGAGGAAAAATCTTTAGAACGGGTTTTTAGTCTTTCATATTTCTGAGATCTGGGGTAACAAATCTTCATAATACACAACAGCGCAGAAGAGCACTTCAAGCAACGTCATCGTCGTTGTCGTTGTCGACGTCGCGTCGTAACCAACAACATGCTGAGATAAATGATGGAAGAGGAAAAAAATAAAGGAGGAAACGTTGACGGAAGACGGATAATGCCATTAGTGAGCTAAGCATGAAGATGTCTTCCTCACACCGAGTCCTGAAAACTCCTTTGTCATCTTCGCAAGTGAATATAACAAGTGACAAAGAATATTTTTGTTTTGTTTTTTTCTTCGCCTTCTGGTATTGTTTCATTTCCATTTCCTATGAAATGAAATACAAGTTGTCTCTTTCCCTAATTTATTTGATCTCAAATGCAGGGCCGCAACTTGTCTCAAATACGCCTTAGACTACAAAAATTAGACTTAGGACTGGGACAACAAGAAAACTATGATATTTGGCGCCTACCAACACCTCACACTCTTCAAGGACTAAATATGATGATTTTCTTTTCTGTGCTGCATATGGTAAGGATATTTTCTCATTTTCAAATGTTCAAAGTTACCAGTTTTGAGCTTAAAAGCGAAATTAAAATGGGTCACAAGAACTCTATAGAGGACTTCGTCATGGTGCGTGTCGCTTCTCGCAGTCCTTATGGGGTTTCTTTAGAAATTTACAAAATCAGAAAATGGAATGAAATATTCTTTGTTGGCCCTTAAAACAAAAACTTGTATTTAAACAAAGAAAGTCGGTATTTAGATTTTCTTTCTTTTCGAAAAAAAGCTAGATGGGATTACATCCATGTAAATTTCTTTTAATATTCGAAACTTGTGCGCCTTGAGGGAACTATTACTCATTCTTGTTTTAAATTGAACGACACTTTTGCCATTAGGAGATTCTTTTAACTTGTTAAAAAGGTACGTACAAAACACTAAGGGACATGTTATGAGTTTCTTGAAAGAATAATCGGATATCATTGAAAATCTGGTACATTATTTTTTAAGCAATTCAATTGATGTGTTTTTACAAAATAAAAACCAAATTGTTTTTCCACGCGAAATTTTTTTTAAAAACAAATTCATAATTCCTTCAAACTGACTTAAGCTTATCACAATTCTATACTAAGGGGAAACAGTTCAAAATTCGTAAAAGGCTATACAATTAAGAACATAATTGTATTTTAAATTATAGAATATACAAATAATGTTTCCGAATTAAACGAAGGTTGAAACAAAATTAAAAAAAACAGGCTAGGATGCGACCCACACTGATAACTTCACATTCCTGCCCGTCTGTCAATATTTTTAAGTCTCACAAAATATTGTGTGTAAGACAAGAAAAGTTTGAAGTCAATATCTTTCTTTGTTCTCATAATACTTAGGTCTGAAACCATTTCGTATCAGTTTTTAGTAATTTTTGTAAGTTTTCGTGCTTTGTAAAAAAAAATGGCAATTGGATTTTCCCAAAAACTAACTTAAAGTCAATAACAATATTTTACAAGTGAAAAAACAAGTTTGATATCAACATCTTTTCTTGTTCCTGAGGTGTCCAATCAAAAACCGTTTTCTAAAAATTTTTAGTAGCATATTTCGAAAGTGACTTCAATGTCATAAAACAAATTAAAAACATCGTTCTTCGATGCATACAATTATTTTGAAGGTAATGTCCTTTTTTGATTCGAGGCGACAAATATTTTCGTTTAGTTGCATAACATTAAATTTAATTGAAGATACGGACGCATGTCTCCGTAAAATCCTTTTATTTAGATTCTAGGGACCTTGAAACGCCGAGAAATGACTTAAATATCATTTCGGTAAATCGCACTAATTATACAGGAACCGACTATTATGGACCAAGCCTCGGATACGGACGGATTTACTGTTAACAACCCACGCAAACGAATTAGGGACAACGAACTTCGGATATGCACGTGGAATGTTAGGTCCCTTAACAGACCACGTGCAGCCGAAGAATAAGCGGAGGCCCTAGACTGCTATAAAGCAGACATCACCGCCATCCAGGAAACACGATGGGATGAGCCGGGCAAAAACTGCGATATTTACTATATGGTAACTGCTACCGAGAACACCAACAGCGCTTATTTGGATGCGGCTTTGTCATTGGAGCCAGACTTAGGCAACAAAAAGTCTTGAGCTATAGGTGCATCAACGAGCGCATCAAGGATAAATGCGGCAACATTAGCCTAATATGCCCGCACGCTCCCACAGAAGAAAAGGATGACAACACCAAAGATATGTTCTTCGAGCTCTTAGACAAAGCATATGAGCACTGTTCTAGCTACGATACTAAAGATGTCCTGGGTCAAGCTAGGAAGGAAAGACATCTTTGGTGGAATAATCGGGACACGACAACACTTCCGACAGCGAATTCAGGCTCATCGATTTTGGTTTGGGGCGAAACGTCATGGTAGCCAGTACGCGTTTTCCACACCTCAACATCCAGATCAATCTACTGTCAACCAGATTGACCATATTGTGATCGACGCTAGACACGCTTCCAACATCATGGATGTCCGAACTTTCCAAAGAGATAACATCGATTCGGACCACTCATCGTTGTAGCCAAGGAAGCACTTCGGGTTTCCAGACCCACGGCAAAACAGGGAGATGATGGAAGAAGGTACAACGTCGAACGGCTACAATCGCAAGAGATCGCCAAATCCCTCTCCGACCGAGTTACAAGTAACCAAAGTTCTCTGCCGCCAACACAATGTATCGAGAAGCAATGGCAACATTGCCAAGATGTAATCAGAGAAGCCGCCTCTGACGTGCTGGGTTTCAAGCAGCTGTATAGAACCATGTCTAGTTTTGGCATCCTTGCCAAACTTGTCGGTTTGTGCAGGATAACAATGGAGAATTCACGCTGCTCCAAAAAGGTTGGACACAACTTAACAGAACTTTTCGATGTCAAAAAAGGCTTTAGACAAGGTGATGCGCTTTCATGTGGTTTCTTTAACATCTTCCTTGAAAGAATAGTGCAGAGCTCCCAGGTCAACACTAGAGGCATATGCTGATGACATTGACATAATCGGAAGAATTCAGCGTGATGTCGATGAGGGTTTTGTGAGTATTGTGGTAGAAGCGGCAAAAATGGGTCTAACGATTAATAAAGGAACTACAACACCGACGCACGTATTGGTCAAAATGTTACAATCGACAGACGTAACTTTGAGGTAGTTAAGGACTTTGTCTAACAAGGCTCCGTTATCAACACAGAGATCAAACGAAGAATTACTTCTGCTAACAGCTGCTTCTTTGCGCTAAGAAAGCAATTGAGTAGTAAATCCCTCTCTCGAGCGACCAAAGTGTCGCTATATAAGACCCTCGTCATCTCCGTCCTGCTATACGGTGCAGAAGCACACTTTGGGTCGTTTCGAAAGAAAAGTTCCTCGAGTGATTTACGGTGCCGTGGTGCGCACAGGTGAAAAGTAACCGCTTCCAAGTTGTTGTACGCAACTGGAGACACCTAGCAAGGACCAAGCTAGATGGAGAAGTTTTTTGGATGAGTCCCTAGTTCATACAGGACTGTAGCGCCATCTTAAGTAAGTAAAACCGTACAAAATCACCATCATGGCAGAAAAACACAAATTCATACATATATCCAAAGTTATTTGTGAAATTGCGATACATCCTTAACAGCAGAGTAATATTTTTGTTGCTATAACAATTAAAATTAAATTTTCGAAACAATTGGTATTTTCTGCATTAAATCCACTCATTATTTGGTCTCCTTTTTTCGTTTATTATTTATGAAAATCCTCTCAATCTTCTTTTGTACAATCATACGTTTTTAAATGGATGAATTTAATAATTTTAACCAATGAACAAAAACGCATATTCCCTTTTCATTTCATTTTAAATTATCCTTTTATTTTAAGGCAGGATAATAATGCCAACTCCAATACAAAATCCTTTAATAACACTGGTGAACAAAATTAATTATTTTTAAGGATCAAGTCGTTCTGAATTTGAATCTCTCTTTAAAATGTGTCTACCACATCATGTAACTTTGAAAATACTAAAGCCTTTACTTAACTCTATATGAGGAACCTAGAATTTAATAATTGTTATTACTGATTGCTAATCCGAACTTCTAAAAATCTTCAACAAAAATCAAATCAAATCAAATCAAAACTCTACAATATAATTGCTAAGACGACGGACTCGTTGTAAGAACAAAACTTACTTTCAAACCGTTCTACCTTTTCTGTTGAAAACTATTTTAGTGCAAATAGCTTAGCGTTTCTTTTAGATTTTTGTAAGTCAGGTATGTAGGAATACTATAAATATTTCAACTAACTTTTGAAGAACCAATTGAACAAATATTTTATTAAAAAAAAAATCTAATTCATGAATTAACAAATCCTCAAAAAGAATTATGCATTATACATATGTGTTTGTTCGAACTTTAAAAAGTAATATAGCAAAATTTGTATTCTAATTTTGAATACGGATTTGAATTAAGGCCATCAAAAACCATTGGAAAAGTACAATTTTATTGGCAGTAACAAAAGCTTGTCTATCAGTGTAATTTTATAATTTTCTTAGTATAGTCAAGTATTAACTGCGTCTTAGGTTTAAAAATGCAACTTCCAAGGGGTTCAAATAATGCAGAGTTATTGTTTTCTTTAAATTCCTTTAAAATATTTATTTGCTTAAAGTTTCTAACTAAGGGACCGAAGGTCCGCATCGCGAATAAATTCGCCTCCCCTTATCCTCAATTTTTCAAAGCATAACTTTCTTAAGTATTTCGGATTCAGGGACAATTATCTACGACCGACTTGTGAGCTTTTTCACTTATTTCTTTTTATATTTTGTGAAATTCTTTTGTTTCGATTTAACAAAACATAAAATGTTTTGTATATGCTTCCACAGTTGTTTGGAGAATTCGTCCTTGGCAAAAACCACAGCACGAATAAATTAAATTTTAACTGGAAGGACATTTTTTTTTTCTTTTTTTTCAAAAAGCAAGAAAAAAGTCACTTAATGCTTTATATACTTGCAAATATTCGTATACCTACATACCTTGTTAAAGGCGCGTTTATATTTGGTTGAGCTTTGGTTTAATAGCCTTCTTATTCGTATTCTTAATATTCTAAGATATCCTAAGGATTGTACGTAGAAGTGGAAGGAAACACAAATTATAAAGATTGTTTTTAAATATGGGTGTGACGGTGAGACGGGTAGACACAATGGGAGTATGGGAAAACAAAAAAGTAGGTCGGAATTCGTCTTGAATACACAATACACAACCCACTTTGCATGCCTACATATTACTTTCCCAAAAAGGATAAGGTTTAGAAGATATATGGCAATGGAGCTGTTGATAGGATGTAGATGACAGAAGCTTTGGAAGTTCGAAAACATACTCGTAATATAAGAAAACAATATTTATGTTTTCAAAGAAGAATTATGCGTGTGTACCTGTTCTTAACTGATGTTAAATTCATCTCATCAATTAAACAAAGATACTCCTTTCCTGTTAAAATTTTCTGGTGCAAGGAATTCAATTGAAAGAGTTAACGAAATATTAAATAAGGAAAACAGAAGTTACAAGAAAGTTCAGCAGTACCTGTGATGATTCTTTCCTCAAAAAGTTTTCAAGGAACAAAGTTCATGTAAATACATATATGGAAACAACTGCGAGAATCTGATATAAACTGTTCTGAGTTATATTCATTTGTTTTGTCTGGGAAAAAGGGAAAAGTTGGTGAAAAGACGTAGCTCTTGGTAGCACTAGCATTTATTTTGTGGCTTTCAGACTTGAATCCATCCAATTCAACTTGTATTGAATGGTTCGGAAGAATAGGATGGATGGAAAAGCTAAGGCAGGGGTTTTACCTGCTTCCTCGGTTGGAAGAACACTAGCTTAGAATAATAATGGGGATGCCATCCGGATCATTAGATTTGAGATCTTTTAGAATTTTCACTACAGTATGACTACAAAAAAAGATTGGTCCAATAGAAACGTTAACGTGCTCAAGAACTTGGGGAGCGAATGGCATAACACACACATTTTCTTTTAAGATAGACTAACTTCTTTAACAAGAGAGCTTCCATTAACAATAAGGGTAAATCGGACGAGAATGGGGAAGACCGGAAGAAATCTTTAATTTTCACCAAACATTTTTATTGATTCTGTGACATTGCAATACTTACTTAGGGTAGCGCTATTTAATTGGCGTGGTTCACTTTCCACTTGTTTTCATCGGTCTTCCTCTACTGTGCTGCTCTGTGGGCGTGGATTCGAAGACTTTCCAGGTCGAAGCATTCGTTTCCATGCGCTCTACGTGACTCTGCCTTCTCAGTCGTTAGACTTTAATTCTTTTGGCTAATTCTTCGTAGCTGTACAGCTCGTCACTCCATCTTCTCCTCCACTAACCTTCTATGCGTACGGGACCGTAGATCATGCAAAGACTTTTTCTTTCGAAACGACCCAGGTGCTTTCTTCCGCTTTCGTCATAGTCCATGCTTCTGCACAGTATAGCAGGACGGGGATGATGAGAGTCTTATATAGCGACACTTTGGTCGCTCGATGGAGGTCTTCACTACTCAATAACTTTCCTAGCCCAAAGAAGCAGTGGTTAGCAAGAATTCTTCGTTTGATCTCAGCGCTGGTGTTGTTTTCTGTGTTCATAGTGGGGCCTAGGTTGACAAAGTCCTTAACTACCTCTAAGTTAAATCTATCGATGGTGATGTTTTGACCGAGACGTTGGTGTTGTAATTCCTTTACTTTGTATTGCCCTTATTAATCGTTAAACACATTTTTGCTGCTTCTACCTCAATACTCACAAAAGCTCCATTGACATTACGCTGAGTTCTTTCGATTATGACAATGTCATCAGCATATGCCAGTAATTGGGGAGACTTTTGAAAGATAGTGTCTCTCGTGTTGACGTGGGAGCTCTGCACTATTCTTTCAAGGACGATGTTACAGAAATCGCATGGAAGCGCGTAAGTCTGTCTAAATCCTTTTTTGACATCGAAAGGTTCTGTTAAGTTGTGTCCAACCTTTTTGGAGCAGCGTGAATTCTCCATTGTAATCCTGCACAAACCGACAAGTTTGGCAGGGATGCCAAAACTAGGCATGGTTTAGAAGGTCTCCCTTTTCTAGTACCGGTCAAAAAGTATTAAGGATCCATTCATCGGGCATGTTTTCTCCCAACTAAGTTGGTGCATACTCGAAACCAAATTATCTCCAGCTGCTTTGAAAAGCTTGGCATTCAAGCCATTTGCTACAGCGGCTTTGTTAGACTTCAGCTTAGATATGGCGATCTTTACTTCGTCTAAGTCGGGAAGACGGGATTGTTGGCTTTCGTCGTCTATGTTGAATGGATCATCCTGCCTGACAGCGGAATTCGGTTAGTCGTCGCCGTTATACAGTCGTTGACTGCTGTTCCAATGTTTCCACTTGGTCTCTGCAGCCTCGGTTCCAGGTTTATGTACTCGTGAATTTCGTTTCATCTGCTCATAAAACTTTCTAACTTACTTTTCTGCTTTTGAACTTGTCAACATCTTAGACCGCACGCTTCTCTCTTTTCCTCGTGATGAATAGGAGTTCCTTTGCGTGCCTGTTGTTTGGCTGCATTTGCCTGTCGGCATTCTTCATCAAACCCATTCTTCATGAGACCCAGCACGTCACAGGCGACTTCTCTGATTACATCTTGGCAATGTTGCCATTGGTTCTCGATACATTGTGTTGGCGGCAGAGAACTTCGAGAGAGGTTACTTGTGACTCGGTCGGAAAATGATTTGGCGATCTCTTGCGATTTTAGCCGTTCGACGTTGCATCTTCTCCCAGAACCTTCCTGTTTTGCCTTGGGCCTGGAAACCCGAAGTGCTACCTTGGCTACAACAAGGTAGTCCTAGTCGATGTTAGCTACGGTAGAATGATCTGGATTTTGGATGTTGAGGTGCGGAAAGCGCGTACTGGCAACCATGATACCATGATGTGACATGACGAGCCTGAATCCGTTATCGGAAGTGTTTTCGGGCAGCCTTGATGCGAATGTTTATAAGGCGCTAGTTGATTCAACTATCACTCAAGAATCGTTGCCTAAGTCTGGCTCCAATGACAAAGCCGCATCCAAATAAGCGTTGTTGGTTTTTTCTTTGTTCCATCGAAGTCAATAATTGTAAACATTTTGTAAGTTTTAAAATAATATTAATTTACAACAATTAAATTGAAAATCTGTCCTGCAATTTGCAATTTGGTTTTTGGAAAATGTTTTGACTTCTTTAAAAATCTTCGAATTAATTGATTTCAATTAATTAATTTAACCAATTTATTATATCTGACTGATTTCATCTATACGAGTATCCGTTGAACTTGAGATCCATTTTGTTTTTAATTACAAAATATACAACCAAACCCTTCAATTTTAATCGGAATGTGTACCTATTTTATAAAACATGTTCGTTTTTTTCTTTTTGCCAGAATTAAATTCTGAGAATATAAAATTTTACGAATTTAAAGGTAGATGAAGTCCCTTGACACAAAAAGAGAAAGCAATTTGTCCCTGGATGCTGTACCTTGAACACAATAACCTTAACCTACAATTTGTCATATTTACAGTGACTCGAAGGTATGATGTTTTTGCCCAGTGTATTTCTATGTGGGTTCAACTTGTCGTCCTTTTACTTTACCTCGTACAAATGTATATATGAGAGATAAAGGTTCATCTCATAAATTTACTTTACATAGGTATCCTATCCTTTCCTATCCTATTCTATCCTATCCTATCCAATCCTATCCAATAAAGTCAATCGAATGCAAAATCACCAATTAAACCTTACTCTTCTTCCTATAGTAGGATAAGAACCTATAATTTGCGTAGTTACAAATTTGGGCACTGCTGATGCGTATGGGTTGTCCCTTTTTAGGCTCTTTTTAATTGATTCCCAATTAGTAAAAAAAAGACATAGAATAGCAGGACTATTTGATTATGGAATGCCGTTTTGAAGTCTTCGTTATGTACATACATACATAAATTGATTAATTGTTTAATTAAGTCCTACACACACAAAATGAAAAGAAAATTGAAAAAGAAAAGTTTTAGAAGCTGAAAAGCATTTTTTGTAAAGAAATTAAATCCGCAATTTGATTATTTGAACTTTCTAAAAATTCTGGGATGAAGTCAGCTATGGTGATAATATTGATAGTCACAGTTTTAATAATGAAGAATAGATTCTGATAATCATTGATATGTCTCTCACCGAACTCTAGGCCCATTAGAACTCAAAATGGCGTAATCTACAGCAAGAAGTTACTTCAAAACCTCATTAAGACCCTGCATATCAGAATACCGTAGAAGTCCAAAAAGGAGTAAGGCAGGGTTGCATACTGTCATCAGTTCTGTTCTTATTGGTTATAAGGGGGCAGCCTTGAAAGGAAACGGAGGAATAAGATGAACTCTGACGAAATTCCTATGAACATCTAGACTATGCAGAAGATGTGTGCTTGCTTGTACATTATCTTACGATAATGTATTTCCATCAAATAACAGCAAGTGAAAAGCAGTAATAGTGGGGCTGCAAATCAACATAGGAAAAGTCTCTCTAATAAACATTGCTCAACAACCAGTAACCAAAAGACAAAGTTGTTCGGCAGAACCGAATAAGATATCGCTAGCTAAAATACAAAATAAATTGAGTGGCGCAAAAGTTCGTTGAGAACTAGGGCCTAGTGACTTACAACTCTTAACCATTCATGTGTGCGAGTACTATTGTCAGGGATGGGGGGGACCTACAGTTTAAAGCCGAATCCGAACGGCTAATTTGAGAAACCACTTTTCATGACAAGAATTACTCTTGGAGAATTTGTCAATTCCTCGCAAGAGGCAGTACCCGTGAAAAAAAAACTTTAGATGGCAAAGGCAGGGATCGAACCCAAGACCTCTGGCATGACAGTCCAACGCACTAACCATCATGCCACGAGTACTACTATTGCTAGCTATATCCAGAAATTAAAGGCTTCGTTCGGGATGTTGTCTTGTGTATGCTGACTTACATCTTACGGTTTATTAAACGAAGATTCATGTGGCAGTAGATTGGATAGGTAATGACTGCTTTGATGCAGGACAGGCAATGCAGTGGAATCCATTCACTTGAGAATTCAGAAATGTCCGAAAACCGACAAGCACGTGGAGACGAACAATCGTAGAAATTCGGGAGGACTTGGCTGGAGCTCATAGACATCGCCAGTAACGGCACAAAATGGCGCGGAGAAGTAGTTGAGGTCCTAATTCCAGGTAGGGATCACCAAGGACTTTATAGCTTTCAGAAGTATGTAGGTAAGTAAGAAATGTCTAGAATAGCAATGTTTTCAGTTGTTCTTGAGCTAAGGACATGGTTTTGATTCTTTAAATCACTAAATATCCCAAAATATAAAATTTTTCATCAATTTCAATAAAGCCGGCTCAGAAGGCGTTTCACAAGGACGACCCAAAACTCTTTTAATTTTGCGAACTGTGAAAGCTAAATTTTTACCATTTCTGTAGTGAATTTTTACAATTTTAATGCGTGTTTTAAGAGTGTATCGATCCAGTTTTAGAAATGGCATAGTTTAACTCAGTGTCAAAAGATGACAACTTTGAAAGTGACGGCTTCCTAAATTAAATCTTTGATTGTAAGACCCTGAGATTTTTGTTCAAATAGCAAATTAATGTTTAAATATAATTTGAAAATGATATCAAAACTACAAGTAAGGTTTACGTAAAGCCTTGAATTTGCTTTTACCTAAACAAAACATTTCGTTTATTAATTGGTTAGATTGATCATTTATTTTTAAACTAACTAACTAATATAACAGTTTCAATATCCTTACATTAATTTTTGTTAAACATTTTCTTAACTATCACTTACATCAGTGTTTTTCAAACTTTTTGAATAGGCGACCCCTTTGCTAGTAACAAAATTTTGGCGACCCCCCATTATAATGTGTCAGTTATTTAAAAAGTTACATACACTGAACCCCTTCCAAGCCCGGCCTTATTACACAAGATTTTACTTATTCGCGATGAAATTTTCTCCCGTGTTGCCAAAAAAATTTTAAAATTGTAATTTTATTTTTTTGAATTCCTAAGTGCGCATCAGAATTGTCATTTAATATTTTTCACTTGAGAGTAAGTGTACTTATTTAAAGATTAAGTGTTTTGTTGTGTTTTTTACGAGTGATTATGGACAAGTTTCTCAAAAGACCGTTGCAGCCTTGCACATCCGGTGCGAGTGGAAGCGGAGGAAGCAACGAAAAAAAAAATAGACTTTATGACGTAAAATATCTTAAATATGGTTTCACAGTTTTAAATAATAAGCCTCAATGTGTTCTTTGTTGTGAAGTTTTATCTGCCGAAAGCATGAAACCATCAAAGTTTATGCGACATCTCTCAACGAAACATTCCAAAGAAGCAGATAAGCCGTTAGAATTTTTCGAACGCAAATTGAAATCGCTTAACCAGCAACAAAGTACTGTGGTCCAGGTAAGAAAAATAAGTCTTATTTTAATGCCCTTTATTATTTTTGGATCAAAAATAATATCTGTTTCTGTTTGAACGTAATCGCGACCTAAATACATACATACATATGTTCATAGGTAAAAGGGTCTGTAGGTACATGTACTGACCGGCTTAAATTCGCGAAAAATACCTACGCTTTTTTCCATGTTTGATCTATTTTGCTACATACATATACGTATTGTAATTTTGATTTACTGTTTCGTTTGATATATTCTTTTTGTTTTAAAATTTGTTTTAGCTATCGAGTGCCAATGAGAAAGCGTTGTTAGCTAGCTATCAAGTAGCATACCGAGTCGCCAAAGCAGGGAAACCTCACACAATTGCTGAGAATCTTATTTTGCCCGCGACCCTTGATATGGTTGAAACTATTTTGGGCAAACAGGAGGCAGATAAACTTAAAAATATACCACTTTCTGACAATACAATTGAGCGGAGAATAAATGACATGGCCGTTGACATTCAAGAACAATTAATTGAAAAATTAAAGAAGAGTCCACATTTTGCCTTGCAACTGGATGAATCTACTGATGTTTCAGACTGTGCACAGTTTGTGGTATTTGTTCGCTTTGAAGCAGAGGAAAACATTGAAGAAGAAATTTTATTTTGCAAAGCTCTTCCTGCTAATACTACTGGCCAGTGTTTGTACGATATGTTTTTAGAAAGCTCTCGCGACTACGAGATTGATTGGACAAAATGTTTTGCTATTTGTAGCGATGGTGCTAAAGCTTTGACGGGCAACAAAAGTGGGTTCATTGCAAAATTAAAATTGATAATGCCAAACGTTTCATGGACACACTGCTTTCTTCATCGACAAGTTTTGGCATCCAAGGTGTTACCTTCTGGATTAAATGATGTGCTCAAAGATGTGATTAGAGTTGTGAACTCTATTAAAGGCAAGGCCTTGCAAAGTCGGCTGTTTAGAATCATATGTGATGAAATGGGTTCACTCCATCAAAATCTCCTTTTTCACACAGAGGTCAGATGGCTATCAAAAGGAAAGGTATTGACACGAGTTTTGGAATTGAAAGCCGAATTATTGATGTTCTTACAAGTTTCAAAATCTGGAAATTCGGATCATTTTTCTGATCCCACCTGGCTCTTAAAATTGTCATTTCTTACTGATCTTTTCAACCACTTAAACATATTGAATAAGAGCCTCCAAGGGAGAGAAGAAAGCATTATAACTGCAAAAGATAAAATCAGAGGATTCCTCGCAAAACTTCGTTTGTGGTCAGAGTCTTTACAAACAAACAGTTTTGATTATTTTCCCTGCTTTCAAAAGACGCTCGAAGAAATTTCATCAGATGAATCGATATCATTAGACTCTCATATTCATCTCATGGAAGAGAGTTTACATAATTTAGAGAAGAAACTATTAAGTTACTTTCCGGAACTGGATTCTGAAAGTGGAGATGGACAAAGATGGGTATTAAATCCTTTTTTGAATATGTCAGTCAAACTCGCGGATCTACCATCGGTAAAGATGAAAGAAAATCTTATTGATTTAGCTGCAGATGGCATGCTGAAAATGGAATTCAATTTGAAAACGATTGACAATTTCTGGATAATGAGAAGAGGAGAGTATCCTGAGCTTGCAAACGAGGCTTTGAAGTTATTGCTGCCATTCGCCACTTCACACCTGTGTGAAGTCACATTCTCTTCAATGTTTGACATTAAAACTAAAAAAAGAAACAGACAGAATTTGGAAAATGATTTAATCTTAAATGTGTCAAAAATTAATCCAAGATTTCAACGTTTATTAAAAAATAAACAGGCACACATGTCGCACTAAATTTTTTTTTTGTTTTATTTAATTTTTTTTAGCATAGGACTTTTGTTTATTCATCTTACCGGCTTGCGACCGCGACCCCCCAAGAATCTCCCTAGGGGGTCGCGACCCACAGTTTGAAAAACACTGACTTACATAATTATAAGATTCTTATTGTTAACTTATGTTTTTATTAAATCAATGTCATTTCTGCAAACTCCATGAAATACTATACGATAAAATAAAAAAAATAAAATAAAATAAAATAAAATTAAATAAAACGAAAAAAACATAAGAAAAGAAGACAAAAATACAAAACAAGATTAAAAGTTGTTGATATAAATATTTTCACAAGAACATTTACTCAGAAAAAACACTTGCTGGCTCTTACTTTGACTTACAACTTATATAACTAAGTTCAAAAGAATTGATTTTATCAAAGACAAACTTTTACATTCACCTACCATATAAACTTCCAAGGCGAAAAAGTTAAATTCTTTGATTAACTTATGTATTCGTTTACGTTTAGTCAGACATAGAATTTGATTACAATTTTTGGAATGAATTTATAGAAGAACAAAAGTATTATGCCTAGAATACGAAGTAGTTTTGAAATGTCTTTTTGGAAATTAATGGCTGGCCCGGAGAACTCTGTTCCAGCCAAAACATCAGTGGATATTGCAACGTGTCATATGAACTATGTGTTTCAGATATTTGTTGCAGTTACCCCTAGAACCCCACTGCAAATTTAATGCAAATTTCAAATGATTTTGAAATCTTAGATTGCCAATTGCCATGACTTTTATTTTTGTTATTTGCTTTATACGAGGCAAAACAGTTTAGTTTGATTTATCACCCCAAATCGGATATATCCTTGTGAGTGGGGTTCCCCTGCACCCCGCATAGGTTTGCGTTAGTATTTTTTATCAGAGTGAAGTTTTTTCGTATCAGTTTTCATAAGTTTTAAAGTGCTGTTTTTTACATTTTGATACGAAAAATAATTGTAACATAATAAATTGATAGAATTGAAAAAAATGTCTGGAACGGAAGTGGAATTGCACCGGCTGCTTTTTGAAAGTGAAGTCGTGAGCGATTTTGAGGACAAAAGTATTGAGGCTGACAGTAAGGAAGACGATGTGATATCTGCAAATGAAGATGATGATGAAGGCATAGCTGAAGAGGTTAAACATCGAATTGACATTGTTCTTGGGAAAAAGGGCTTTCGATTCGATTGAGTACACAAGCTCCATTATCCTGTGGCCTATGGAAGATCAGCTCAACATTATGTTGTCTTGAAAGTGCCAAGCTGCAAGAATGCTGCAAAATATGTTCGTTCGAAACAAGAATCTTCTGAAATCCTAATAGATAGTGACATTTTGGACATAATAGTTGCAAACACAAACATTGAAATAAGAATTCAAAGAGAACTTTTTTTTCCATACCGACATTTACTTGATGATGCTTTAACATCATATTCAAAGTATATGGATGACACAAATGTGATCGAAATTCGGGCGGTGATAGGACTTTTATACATTGCCGGAGTTCAAAAACAATCAAAAATAGATGTGAAAGATATGTGGTCCATCAAGTGTTCCCCGATTTTCCAAAGCATTATGCGCCAAAACAGATTTGAATTTTTGTTGAATTGTTTAAGATTTGATGATAGGGAAAGTCGAGATCGATCGAGTGGATAATGAACTTTCTCCTGTTCGAATAATTTGTGAAAAATTTGTGTTCAACTGCTCTAAGTATTATACACTACATGAACATTGCACACTCGACAAACAACTTTTACGTTTTCGAGGAAATTGTCCCTTCAAGATTTATGTATATTCCTTCAAAACCGGACAAGTATGGGCTAAAAATAATAACCATGTGTGATTCGCGTACTTTTTACATGGTCTCAGCTATTCCTTACATAGAAAAAGAAGTAAGGGAGTCCAAAGATCCAATACCGCTGCAATTGGTAAGAAAAATAAGTCAGAGCGTTCATGGAACCGGGAGAAATCTTACCATGGACAACTGATTTACTTTCATTCAATTGATTACAACAATGCTTTCAAACCATGACCTAACCGTGGTTGGAAATTTACGAAAAAAAAGGCTTAGGTTCCACCCTCTTTTTTGCCGAACAGAAAGAAAGTAGTGTTGTCATCGCAGTTTGCCTTTAAGGATAAAATGACTTGTGTCATTAAATAAGGAAAAGGAGTGCTGCTCGTTTCCTCGTTCCATAAGGGCAAGTCCATTGATCCTGTCACTAAGAAACCGGAAATCGTAACGTTTTATAACAGCACGAAAGGGGATGTTGACACTTTAGATCAGCTCGTGCACACCTATTCGGTTGCTAGAAAAACACGAAGGTGGCCACTCAGGTTCTTTTATGGTATTCTTGATCAAGCAGGTATTAATTGCATGATGTTGTATAATCTTGGAAATAATTTTAAAAACAAAAGAGAAAAAAAGAAGTATATTCTTACATAATCTGGGTCTCTCTTTAGCCAAGCCATTTATGCATAGGTCAAAACCTATCTTTACATTTGAAATATATAAAGGTCCTAACTTATGCATGTGTAGAAACCGAACATTTCGAAAACAACGTTGAAATCTTAGCTGAAACCCCACTTAAAAAGAAGGTCAAGCAAGGAATATGCTTTTTATGCCAAGGTATAAAAGATGAGAAGACAACAACTACATGCAGTGTATGTGAAAGGTTTATTTGCGCAGATCATCGGCTGGAAATTTGCAATAAGTTGGCCCAAAATAAATCTAAAAATATCATGGTAATATTCAAAAAATATTTGTGTTTTATATGTGAATACATGCATTTGTACATCTTCTTTCAGTTGACAAATAAATTTTGTTGGACAAAAGTGAGTTAAAAAAAATTAAATTTGTGAAGCTCCTTCAAAGGTCCAATGCTTAAATCTTTGAAATAGTTTTTTTTTTATTTTTTTTTTTAAATAAGACTGCGATTTTTAATATTTATAAAAAAATATTAATACCTATATTTTTAGTTGTTTTTATTTGGAAAATACTGATGTAAAAATGATGTAAATATGGCTTAGTGTAACAAAAAAGAACGTATGGGTTGTAGGGTTTATCGCGACTAGAGCTGGCCACGATACGAGATACGTCAAAATCGAAAAAAATTCAGCCTCGCCTTGGTATCGGTCTCGATTTTTTTCTCGGCAGTTGAATCATCGCTAGTCTCATCAAGTCTCGCCTAAGTTTATTTTTATAATTTGAACAATTTGATAAACAAATCTAATACCCACATTACATAATAAACACTGTTGATTGATCTTAAAGCAAAAGGTCACATCGGATGTTATTAAGTTTCCATAGGAAGTTATTGTAATCGGTCCGATTTTTCGAATTAAAATTTTTAATATTTCTCGACGTTTAAAGATCCTTTAAAGCTCTTAATGCATCTACAAATATTGCATCTTTAGGCGAAAATCACACAGATGATGCAATGAGTGACCTCCCTCTGAGGATTGTTTATCTTAAAATGTGGTGAGTTTTGTACATAGCAAGTAGCAAGTGCCTCCTCACTGTATGGCCGAATTTGATTAAACTTCTTCTGCTATGTCTTAAATTCCTTAACAGCGGCAACTATGTGCATTCCACTGCAACGGTAAGCCATTTAGGCCGCATATATAAATTCTGGTGTAGTTCTTGACTCGAGAAGTTCACGAACTTAGATTTAGGTTTAGGAGTGCATTCAACAAAATTCTTGTTAGGTCTTCCATTCTTAGAGTGCTGCTCAATTCCTTCATAATTATTATTTTGATTGCTACATGCTAATTTGAAATTGATACCTTTTAACCAGTCCTTGTACTTTAGTCGCAATCTGTAATTTCTCGAACCAACTTATCTCCACTTTTGTCAAAATTATTAGACAAAAGTTTAATTTTGTTCTTAATCCTCTTAAATACTTAATGTATCCAGAAGATGTTCAAACATTTTATTGTTCCGGATCTTCTTTGCATTCTTTAACTAGAAAAGAAACACTTTACAAAAAAATGCAATTCATCTAGACACTTTAACACACTCAAATTTAGATCATCTAAAACAAACAAACATATTAACATTTTTGACCACAAAATAATGGTTTCACTGTAAACATATTACAATTAAACGACAACATTTGAAAAATTTGGATAAATATTGGAGAACATTCCGAATGATGCACCTGCCATTTATTCAAATTTGATTTTGTTTCATTTTAAAAATAATTGGTTTTTCAATTGGAGCCATTTTGTTTTGGTGACATCTTTCAAATAATTTGTTTATTATTCAGTTGTTTCTGCCAAATCATCATGGCAAGTTACACGATTGAACAACACGTTCAAATGATAAAACTTTATTATCAAAATGAGTGTTCGTTAACGCAAACGTTCCGCGCATTGCGCCCATTTTACGGTAGACGTAGTGGCACTTCACAATTGACTCTTCAACGTTTGGTGGCCAAATTTGAGACGACCTGTTCAGTAAACAATCAGCCAACACCCGTACGTTCAAGGAACGCAAAATCGGCCAGGAGCTCAAAGTTCATGACCATAGACAACGCCGTTTATTATATATATGGACCTAGACGACATTTGGTTCAGCAGGACGGCGCTACGTGCCACACAGCAAACGCCACCATTGACATTTTGCATGAACGATTTGAAGGTAAGGTTATCTCTCGCAGGGGTGATGTGAATTGGGCACCAAGGTCATGCGATTTGACCCGGCTATAGACATTTTCCTGTGGGCTTTGTTGAAGTCGCAGGTCTTACAAATAAACCAAAATCGACCGATGCTCTAAGGGTGAACATAACATATGCCATCGCTCAAATTCAGCCGGATCTACTTGGAAGAGTCATTGAAAATTAAACCGGACCACTCGGATCCGTGGCACCGTAAGAAGCCGAGGCGGGCATTTGAATGATGCGATATTCCACACTTTATGGCGAACATGCGCCTATCAAATAAAAAATAATTTTGTTAATACCTCCCACACAGCTTGTTTTATTCCATTTCAACATCATCTACCCACTCTTTATTGAAAAACCCTTAGGTTTGTCTATTTTGACTATATTATAAAGATTATGAGAGAAAAACAGCTTTCAAAAGCCCTCCTGGGTACTCAAAGAGGTTATAATGAAATGATTGTAAAATAAGTTATTGTGAATTTAATTCTTTTATGAACTTAAACCACAAACATGCCTACCTTAGAGCTTATTTCTTTGGATCAACTATAAATTTATTTTCGATCAACTTTTATTGTTCAAAATTGTATCCAGAAAGCAGCTACAATCACAATTTTAATTCTGCCGAATTTAAACGTCTTGGGAAAACTCAACCGTTTCATTTGTATTTTAGTTCACTAAGAGTTGTTCTAAATTAGAAAGCCAAACACTAGAATAGGTAGATACTTATAATATGAAATTCAATACGAGAAATTCGATTATAACACATTTATCTATAGAATCCAATAAATCTTTAAAAATTATGTATGCTTTGAAAAATGTTACCGAGAAAATAAACCTACCTATTTCTACATTTTAATGAATTTACATTTGAATAACTATTTTTAACATCATTGAAGTGAAAATTATTTAAAGATATAAATAGAAATCCTATAACCTACTCGTAGATATCTTGCATTTTACAAATATCATTATAAATACATATAATCAATGTCAATATATAGTCTCCTTGAGTTCCATATAGGTACTCAAACCCTACCTTTAGAACGTTGTAATCATTGGAATTCCATAGACAGATATATTCAACATTTACTCGTACATTATATTATTTGCATAGAAAGGTACTTGGGAGTATTTAGTTTGTGCTCGAATGAAATTCAATTTAATTCTCATCGATGCATTTATAGAATAGCAAATATATCATGGGTGGGGTACATGTGTAATGTTAATAAATTCGAACTAAAACTGTAGATAGTTACATATATAGTTAACTTAACTTCATAGATTGTATCTATTTATTTATACATTTTTATATAATTTTATGATATTATACAAATTGCATCTGAATTCTGTCGAAAATCAATAAAATTCTTGTACTACACGATTTTAATTCTGTTTATAATTATTTTACAATCATATCTACATATTAAAAGGATTTATATAAGAGTAAGAAGTAAAATTTACTTTGTTTGAAACATTTAATCTTATTTGCTTCTAATTGACTCAAAAAAAAATTAGAAAATGATATTTTTAAAATCATATTTTTTAATTAAAGATTTTGTTCAGCAAATGGGTTTTCAATTTAAGAAAAATGTCAAGACACTTTCGCTCTCAGTGCACCCTTGAGCTAATCACCAAACTGTCATTGTCAGAACAGCTAATCCCACGTTGATAACTTCCAATTGGTTCCGTTAGAAACTTGCAAATGATATTTTTTAATTTGCAAGCCAACTTTTTGTAAATTTCAAAAATCTATATCTATACTTCTATACTTCTATACTAATATTATAAATGTGAAAGTAACTCTGTCTGTCTGTCTGTTACTCAATCACGCCTAAACTACTGAACCAATTTGCATGAAATTTGGTACGGAGATATTTTGATACCCGAGAAAGGACATAGGCTACTTTTTACCCCGGGAAAATGACGCATTCTCATGGGAAAATTCAGGTGGGCCGATCGCTTTTACGCCTTAACTACTGAACAGATTTAAATGAAATTTGGTAAGGAGATAGTTTGAGACTTAAGAAAGGACATGAGTTACTTTTGATCTCGGGAAAACAAGGCGTTCCCATGGGAAAAATTACTTTCCGGGGAATCTGGTCGCTTATGCTCCTAAATTACCAAAGATTTGAATAATATTTGGATAAAATTGGTATAACGGGAAAACAACGCATTCCCAACCCTTACGAAATAAGTTGTCGAACATGTTAAACTTATCATACACGTATATTAACGCGGGCTTCGCGCGCCACATGCCTCAAGCCCTCAACGTTAGACGCAAATTGTGGCTCCCACCAAGTTCCACAAATAATAATTTTAAACCTAAACTTTGCTATGCTCAACCTTTCATCGCCAAACACGAGCCATGTAGGTACAACAAATAATTCACAGGGTCTGTCTTCTACTTCTGATAATTCTGTTTCGGCTGAGGCGCGGGGCGAGTGCGCGGGCGGGGGTCGCACACGGGAGACGAGGCAGGTGGCGGCGGCGGTAGTGCGGCGCGGGGGAGGACATAACTGAGTGGGTCTACCCGAACGGGCACACACGTGAGGGCACACGCCGTTGTCGGACGCATGCAAATTACAGAGAAATCCTGCGAATATTTTAGTATATATATATACAATCACACTTAGTATAGCCTCATCCCATCTCGGCACAATTCAAACATACGTACAAAAAAGTATACAGCTCAGGTTTTTTCATACTACTATCCAAAAAAAACTATCTAATGCGGACGAAGTCGCTCCACAGAAAAAATCTTCAACACAAAATAAACTTTAAAAAAAAATTTGATTGACTTATTCTTTTAAAAACATTTTCTTTACACGATTTTCCAAATTGTCTTGTTGGTTCGGACGCAATCCAAAAAGAAAGTGCCATTATCATGGCGAGCTTGACCCTTCCGGCTACTTGCCCTCAGGCAATCCTCTCTGATCTTATGCGTGGTGAACGGTCTGTCTGGGTCCCGCAACTTCATCCGTCCATAAGGCTGGGGTTTGCGACCAAGAAGCCAGGTATCGTTCATTAATTAAAAATGAAATTAAGAAAAGAGGCTGGGATGCGACCCACACTGATAACTTCCCATCCCGTCTGTCGATTTGTCTTGCTTAAAAGTTTTTCAATTTTTACCAAATTTGCTTTATATTTTTTGTAGATTTTATTTTTTTATGAAAAAACAGACTGTTGGATTTTTATAAAAAAATTACTGAATATCGAAAACAATATTTTCTGTGAAACTAAATAAGTTTGAAGCCAATATTTTTAATTTTTGAAAAGCTATTTGAGTCGAAAGTTACCAAGTACCAAGTTTTAGTATTGTTTTTTTTTTAGGTTTTTATTTTTTGTAAAAAAAAAAATGTCAATTCCATTTTTCTGAAAATTTTTCAAAATGTTGAAAACAATATTTTTTTATAAGACAAAATAAGTTTGAAGCCTTAATATCAAATTTTTGAAAAGGTTTTTGAGTCGAAATTCAATTTTTACCAACTTTGAGTAATGTTTTTTTTAGGTTTTTATTTTTTATAAAAAAAACTGTCAATTCGATTTTTCTCAAAATTTTACCAGATATCAAAAACATAATTCTTCGTTGCACAAAATTGTTTTGGAGATGAAATCATATTTTAGTCGTAAAATTTTCAAGGTGACACATTTTTTTTAGTTTTTTAGATTTATAAAAAAAACGTTTATTGGATTTTTTCCAAAAATATACATGTTTTGTATCACGTTACAATATATAATATAAAATTTAATTCAAGTCTATAGCGTCATTGGTTCATGAGATACTTAGGGTTAACAAAAATGTTCACCTTTTTTTTAAACTGCTATGGTAAAAGAACCACCCACGCAATTTTCTTGAGAGCCCTTTCTGCATCTTTCTGCCTTATTATCTGTATAACAAAATTTATTTTAAGTCGATATCTCTTCTGGTTCTTGAGCTTTGTAGGACGAAAAAAACGTCGCGAACGTACAGACGTACGGACGTACGGACATACGGACGTACTGACGTACGAACGTACGTACACACGCACGCATAGACATCTTTCTAAAAATCTTTTATTTCGCCTCTAGTTACCTTGAAAGGTCGAGAAATGTCAAAATTTTCAATTTGACAAATCGGACCCATTACAATAACTTCCTATGGGAAGTTAAAAAAATATTAGATTTTCCGTAGCACTCTTAGTAGAACTCTAATGACAAAGATTTTCGCCAGTCTAGAGTGCTCCTTAAATCATCTTAGAAAAGGTTCTTTCAAAATAATTTTATATTTTACAAATTTTGTTTAGTTCTAAAAAGAACATTTTCCACGTTAAAGACGCTGCAAAAATAGCATAACCTTAACAAATCAAAATGATGTACAAGCGTAAATGAAATTGTTCTCAACCCACCCCCTAAAAGCATGCTTGAAATTGTCTCTAAGCATCAAAGGAATCTTGCCATTCCTATATCCTGAGAAGATACCAAACAATACCTAACTTACCTCATACCTAATACCAGGAGCGTGCATTTAGAAATGTCGAAGACTTACGACTTAATAACTTCCAAGAATATTTTTGGTTAAATACTATTATGAAACAATGATCTTTTCCTTTCGTTCCTTAGATTCTCGCGAACCAATAAAATAACAAAAAGTATCAACCTTCGTTCTTGTTGATTCTCATCAAAGACTCAACCTAAAATTATAAAACAAAATTCAATACAGATTTCGATTTGACGAGAGTTCGTTAAGCTGGATTTTGCTGTTTGGAATCTTGCTCTGCGGGAAGTTGTGGGACTTCGTAAGGGGATTTGGTTACAAGAGATTTTAGCAGATATGTCAAAATTAGAAGCAACGCAACAATGGCATTTTTGGGAGAGAAGTTACCTGACTGTGTTTATTATTTTTCGAATGGGTGATCACAATTGCCCAAGGTGGTGTTGTGATTTACCACTTTAAGACTTTTTTGCTTGAAGAATGAATCAGTTGATTCCAGATCCTAAAGGAATTCGTAAGTACATATATAGAGTACGTACAGCCTGAAATGAGCGAAATGGTCATAGAAAATTTCATGAAACCGATATTTTGCTACAACCGCGGCAGTGCCGCGTTATTGTGAGCGTCGTAAAATAGACTACTTCAAGTTTTTCTGCAAACTCTTAATAAGAATGGCCCTATTCTGATGGGCAGTTATCTGCTAAAAATTAAATATGAAAAAAACTCATGCTGTCCGGAAAACTTATTGATTTTGTATCTCTCAAGGCCAAATTTTTTGTGTGATTTTTTTCCTTTACAATGTCAATTAAAGCAAATAACGCAAGACCGTAAATAAGTTTTTTAATTAACATACAGACAGTTGTATAATTTACATATCCAATAATTATACAATAATGTCAGTAGATTATACTATGATCGGAGCCTCTGGGTATTATAATGCAGTTGGACTTTATTTGCAAATGCATAATTTTAATTCATTATTCACATATGACTAAAAATAGCATCGATATAAATCTTCGGTCTTCGATGGGGGAATTTTGCCATTCTCAAAATTCCACCATAATTTCAATATGCGTCAAGTGGTAGCTACCACACAAATGGCTAGTATAAATCAATTGCAAGAGAGACATAAATAAACTACCCCCAGGCTTCGTCCAGTTTATAAGGTGTGAAAATGCTGTAGGGAGGTATCAAGTTACGACCTAACCTTTATCAAATCTAAAATGATGGCATCTGTAATGAAGACTCAACCGCATGAACAAAGTTGTTTCTTTTTTTTTCTGCTGTACGTTGTCCTGATGTCCAGACTGTCACTTGTATAATAGGGTTCATTTTCACGTGTGATGTGAGTACATAGTAGGTACACGTTATTACCATATAGAAGACGTGAAAATGACCCAACAATACCTATAATTAAGTTTTATAGTTTTTAGAGAGCGAGGATCTCATATCGTACAGAGATATGTACGACTATACATATGTGCAACATGGTTATGAAAAGATTATCACTGTCATCAGCATGAGCATCAGCATCACTTTAACAGTACCCGTCCGCCTGGAAGAATTGTTCATTTCGCTATTTTCATTTTATATTTTTCGCACCCAGCCACGAATGGAGTAATGATACTGGGCAAGGACATGTTATTGGGGATGTTTGCTTAGAAAAATATCATCGCAACGTATCGCATCGCATCGCATCGCATTGGTATCAACGCAATATCTATTTTGGGTTAGATGGTGGGATGCAATATGGGATTTGATCATTATTTATTCGTTGTTTAAATGTAAAAGGTTACATAAGTTATTATTATAATATGACTATAATTAACTATAGAAAACAGAAATGCTCATGTAGTGTATAATATGGACATTATATTTTACTTATTTTAAAGGTCTTCAGGCGTATACGTAGTTTTTTTTATTTGCAAATTTTATGAATGGATAAAAAGTCCTCTGTTTTCTTGCAATTTATTTCTGTTTATATATTGCACCATCCACATACAAAGGTCATGACAACATCAAAGGGATAAAGAAGTAATTATAGGGTATTTTTGGGCTTGATGAGAATTTTCGATGGCTGTTGTCTATGGTTTGACAATTGAGAATGTCAAACTACGTTGACGTTTTCGCAATACATTATGAATATTTGAACGTCAGAGCAACTCTTCAACTTTATTGAAAATAACATTGAAAAAATAAATCTGTTCCATCCATTAAAATTGACTGATTGCTAAGCTAGCGGCATCATCTGTTCTTATATCTTTCGAAATAGGGAAGTAGCTCTATGCTATCGGGCAATGCTGGCTAATTTCTTGTTTCCAAAAATTTATCTACTAAACATCAACGAAATTAATTTCAACAAGATGGCGAAACAATTCGACATACAGCGCCGTCAGCCATTAATTTATTTACAAAAGCAGTCAGTTTGGTGACAACTTTTGTTCCAGAAGTGGTCTTGTTAACTGCCCTCCTTGTAAGTGTAACTTAGCGCTTCTTGAATATATTTCTCTGTTCAGCAATTGAATTATGCAACCAAACCAACAACATTTAAATTCAACATCGAAGCCACAACGTGTCAGAATCAAGAGTAAGATTTGAGTTGTGTGTACAATCCTTTAGGGTATGATAAATAAACTGTGTCCATAGCTAGATAAATTATGATATACGCATTACTGTGTCACACTTAACCAATTTATTAATTAATAATATATTTTCCGATAACGCTTACCGCATTTACTATAGCTTCGAAAAACACGCTATACCTGAACCAACATTTATATACCAAGCTATTTGTTATTATTATTTTAGATGACTTAGGTCACACGTATTTATAACAGCAATCCAAGAAATACCAAAACACAGGAGTTAAGGCTTATTTGACTTTTTCCCAACCATAATCCATTTTATCGTATTTGCCATCCAAACAATTTTTCACACCCAATCCATTTATATAGCAGAATAACAGAAGAAAAGTGTTACAAATCCTATTTTATTGTTGATTTTGTTGCCGTTGTTGTTGTTGTTAACTTCCTACGCTTTGAAAATAAACCAAAAGTTCTGGTGTATATTGATTGATTAAATATTAACCAACAATCAGTAAAAGTAAATAGAAACACGCCTGACCAATCAATAAAGTAACCGATTGGAATCAATTTAACTTTATAAGAGAATGCGTCACAGAATTCCACAAGAGGTATTAACAGGAATTAAATGCACGACTGGGTCGCACGTCCTTGTTAACCTAAAATAAAGGTGACTATTTTTGAAAATACATTTTCTTTGAAACTTCTGGATCTTGGATTATAAAGTCATATCTTAAAGACAAAATAAAAATTATAGTTTATAATAAACTTAAAAGGGTGGGTCAAATACAAGTTTATTTTTTAAAATGCAATGAAATAAACGAAAATAGATTTGTCCACGTATTATGACTTTATTAGTAAGAGCAAATATTCTCATATATAACATAACATTTGAGTGGTGGCTTTGCGCATTCCTTCAAACTGATTGTGTACCTAAGACCTTTTTGATGGATGAACCTGTAGGTCATGGATTGATTGCATGATATTTTACTTACGCTATTAAATTGGTCTCGAATTGTTTGCAAAATATCGGTACTTCATGGTTTCTCACAAAAATCCAAATCCATGTCTTCAATTTAAGTACACAAAAGTTGGTTAACATGGTTCTGAAAAGCCCATAGTTAAACGAAATATTTCTCTCAGTCTCATTTTCGGAGAAATATTATCCGCGCCGAACTGTCACTCTCTTTGTATGTATTGGCTTCCTGAAAATAAACTCCGACGACACGGTGGGTTACTAATTTCTGCCAAAACTTCTTTTCAAAAACAGCACTGTTTTTTTTTTCAAAATAGTAATGGTTAGGTATGTGTTAGAAAAAATTAGTCAAATTTATTTTGTAAGTCCGTTAATGTTCATTTTGTTTATAAACGATATCGAGAATCCTATACCTAACAGGCGGAGTTTCTTTTAGCGATATATTTGTTAAAATGTTATTATACTCGTATGCTGATGATCTTTTCATTTTTGGTGAAATAAGCTCAAGGTGTTCTGCGATTTATGAGATCTAAAAATTAATTCTAAATTATTGAAATTAATGATATTTAGGAACAAAACTCGGTCTAACAGAAACTCGACGACCTGGACATTAGATGGCACCAGCAATCGAAGTTGTCAATTAATTTAAACACCTAGGTTTCGTTATTTCGAGTTATTTGAGTGCTCATATAAAAGAAAAACTGGTTGTAGCCAAGTCAGCAGTTAATTTGATGTGGTCAAAATTGTTTTCGAAGTCTTTTGTGGACGAATCGTCCAAATTCAAACTATTCAACGCACAATCAACACCTGTTTCTGCTATGGTAACGAAGTCTACGGCTATCAATGGATGGAGGATATTGAAAAAATCAAAAAAAAAAAAATGTCTTTAAAAGAATATTTAAATTACCCACGAATACTCCAAACTATGCTATTTATGTATAGTCCGGTTTACCTCTAATTATTATACAGAACTTGAAGGATAATGTTGACCTTTTAACCAAAGTTATAAAAATAACTGACTACGACTTACACAAAGGCAAAAGAATACTCCTTTTAAGAATTGTCAAGAACTGAACTTGCTTTAGAACATGGTGTCCCTTTCAATTTAAGTACAATCAATGTAGCAGAATGGCAAAATATTTGTTATGAGTGCATTGCAAAAGAAGACGAACAGAGCTACCAGATGCATATTGATAAGGCTAGGGGGTCTACCTCTAGAGCAATGTACTGTACAGCGTTATCCATTTTGCGGTTTCAAAAGTAAACGCAAATAAAACACATGTTAACTATTTATTTATTTATTTATTTTTTCTTATCAATAACATATTTTAAATACACTATTAATAAATGGTAAATAGGAGCACTAGCAGCAGAATACTATCGGCTCCTTTGTTAAAAGTTAGAAATTATAATTTAATTTGTAGTAGATGTAATATTTTATTTATAATTACAATATTAGATTGAGTAGGTTCTTTTAATAGATCTATAATTTCTGAATTTGTATTTATAATGTTTAATATATAGTTTGAGGAAAAGAGACAAGGGCCAAGCAAGAGTCGGAGACGGACAAAGTTCGTTATCATTTCCTTTGGGGTATGGGTTGGATATATTGGGCGTATTTTGTTGGGGTTGATTGATGAGTAATGATGGTGGTATTCATTCCATTCTGCGATTTCATTTACACGAAATTTATTTTGTATCGACCTTAGAAGGTCGCGTTGGGAATAATGGTCAAAGGTATAGACTGGAGCAGTATGAACGTCGTTGGCAGCTTTATCAGCCAGTTCGTTGCCTCTTATTCCAACATGTCCAGGAGTCCACATTAACTTAAGCTTGGAAGGTTTTGAGATTATAATATCTCTTATTTTGGAAATGATAATAGACGAGTGGAAAGGGTTGAGGATGGCTTTTAGGACTGAGAGGCTATCGGAGCAGATCGTCCATTTGCCTGATGTATTGCAACATTTTTTTATGGCCTCGAATATTCCCACAGCTTCCGCAGTAAAGATTGACGTAATGTCTGGTAAAATACCTTGAATAAGTGTATTACCTTCTTTTGATACAACTGCAAATGTCGTGTTAACTATTTTTTTCATGATATTTCTTTTTTATTATAAAGTTTGAATGTTGACATTATGTGTGAAACACTACATTATTTAAATGACCACCACGCAAATTGTTGCAATCATCGATTCGACCACTTTTTAAAACATATTAGGCGGAATATCAACCATAACGTGACGAATGTTGGTTCTTAAGGGCTCAAGAGTTAAATGCTTATCTGCATGAGCATGGTCTTTCGCGTAGACCCACAAAAAAAATTCCAGCTGTGTCAAATCGCATGATCTTGGTGGCCAGTTGATATCGCTCCATTCGTATTCTTAAATAACAGGTAAAAAAAGTCGGTTTTCATATGACCATAACGCTCCGAATTGACGGTGACAGTCCTTCTATCCTCGTTTTCGATGAAGTAAGGTCTAATCACACCTCCAGACCAAAGAGCGCACCAAACAGTGACTTTTTATGGATGTAATGGCCTCTCTTCAATTACTTGAGGATTCTCAGAACTCCAAATACGACAATTTTGTTTAGTAACATACCCAACGAACCGAGTAAGAAATGTGCTTCGTCGGTTAAGAAAATTTTGTTCGAAAAATCGCCGTCCACCACCGCGACTGTTGTTCAAGCACACATTCGACGTATCTACGACTTTGTGAATGGTCAGCTGGCTTCAGTTGTTGTGTGAGCTGGATTTTTAATGGGTGTAGGTGGATTCAAATACAAAATACGCCATAATGTGCCGTAAGACAGTCCTAATTTCTGAGACCGACAAGGAGTTGACACATTCGGGTCTTCGCCAATAGTTTCACTTACAGCAGCACAATTTTGAGTGATAAAAGCGAAGCGATGATGCACAGGCCCTACAACATCTGTAATCAATCCAGTCTCTCCAATCTTGAGTAGTTATTTGATTATGTAAACCATAATCTCCTCTTAAAGAGCGATATGTGGCTGTGTAGTAGTATCCTTGGCATGATGGTTAGTGCGTTGGACTGTCATGCCAGAGGTCTTGGGTTCGATCCCTGCCTATGCCACCTAAAGTTTTTTCACGGGTACTGCCTCTTGCGAGGAATTGACAAATTCTCCAAGAGTAATTCTTGTTATGAAAAGTGCTTTCTCAAATTTGCCGTTCGGATTCGGCTTTAAACTGTAGGTCCCCTTCATTCCTGCCAACATTACTCGCACACAGGAATGGTTGAGAGTTGTCAGTCACTAGGCCCTAGTTCTCAAACGGACTATTGCACCACCTAATTTATTTTTGTATAAAATCGGCATTTATATATTTGTTGACTAAGTCCTTTGCTAAAAGATTTTCAATACGAATACTACAAGTGCTATGCCATATAAAATGCTCTGCATTTTTTCCCATTCTCTTCACAGTGCTGGTGTTGTCAGATACAACTTTAGTGGAGTAAATTTTTTTGCAAAATCTACAGATTCTGAAAGTATGTTTGTTAGCTTTTCTGCAGTCTCTGATTCTCCAGATAAGTCCCAGGACTGAAGAAATTCTTGTTCGCCTTCAGCGTTAAAACGAAAGTCTTGTGATTGAATGTAGCTTGAATCAGTACAGGTAAGGGTTGTTGGAGCATGAGTTGAAGTGCTTAGCTTAGATCACTGTAATCAATAATAACAATCATAGAAACATCACCGGTTTTAGATGCCGCAGGTCATTTTCCTTCCTATGACATATAAAGGGTTTTTTTTTTACGCGGGTAGATTTTGGCGGCCATTTTGTGTTGGTGACATCTGTCAAATCTTTTGTGTTTTATTCAGTTGCTTATACCAAATCATCATGGTAAGTTACACGATTGAAAAAAACGTTCAAATAATAAAACTTTATTATCAAAATGAGTGTTCGTCAACGCAAACGTTGCGCGTATTGCGCCCATCTTACGGTAGAGGTGGTGGCCCTTCACAGTCGACTCTTCAACATTTGAGACGACCGGTTCATTAAACAATCACCCAACACTCGTACGTTTAAGGAACGGAAAATCGGCCTAGAACATCGCCGCTGTCCGTGAAAGTGTACAGCAGAACCAGAGGCAGTCTATTTCTTGCCGTGCAAAAGAACTCGGCCTTTTGCAGACTTCAATTTGCATTGGGACTTGGGCCTACATCTGTACAAGATCCAACTGACCCAGGAGCTCAAAGTTCATGACCATATACAACGCCGTTTGTTCGCTGAATGGGCTTCGAATCGTTTGGAAGAGGACCCCATTTTTGGCCGAAAATCATCTTTAGTGACGAGGCGCATTTTTGGATGAATGGCCGTGTTAACAAGAAAAATTTCCGTATATGGGACGACACCAACGCGAGGTTCACCGGGTGATAATACATCCTCAAAAAGTTAACGTTTGGAGTGGACTTTGGCCGGCGGCGGCGTAATTGGTCCTTACTTTTTTGAAAACGACGTTAGTGAGGCGGTCACTGTCAACAGCGAGCGCTACATAACGATGATAAGTAATTTCTTATGGCCCAAATTGAACCATATGGATCGAGATGACATGTGGTTCCAGCAGGACGGCGCTACGTGCCACACAGCAAACGCCACCATTGACATTTTGCATGAACGATTTGAAAGTATGGTTATTTCTCGCAGGGGTGATGTGAATTGGGCACCAAGGTCATGCGATTTGACCCCGCTATACTTTTTCCCGTGGGCTTTCTTGAAGTCGCAGGTCTATGCAAATAAACCACAATCGACCGATGCCCTAAAGGTGAGCATAACACAGGCCACCGCTCAAATTCAGCCGGACCTATGCGGAAGAGTCATTGAAAATTGAACCGGACCACTCGAATCCGTTCCACCGCACCGTAAGAAGCCGAGGCGGGCATTTGAATGATGTCATATTCCACATTTAATGGCATACATACATGCGCCTTTCAAATAAAAAATAATTTTGTTGTTTTTTTCCATTTTTTTTAACATCTATCCGCCCTTATTGAAAAACCATTTATTTAGTTTTCAAATTTATTTACTTATATTTATGAACTATTAAAATTCGTATACACATAGTTTTTTAAGAAAATGTTTTAAAAAATTCATATTTTGGAAACTCTTTGTATCAATTTTGTGTTTTTTCATACATTTACTGTCTTTCAAAGTGCCTCTAAAACGGGTTATTTGCATAGTATTATTTATTGATGTGACCTCGCAGAATTTTCGTCTTCTACAAGGACAACGTTCTTGATGCAATTATCTCTCAGGCATAACTTATCTTCCATATTCATACCTGCCCTTGAGCTATCAGCGGAATTTCATACATCATATAGTATCGTAATTTCTATTTTAACCACTCCACTCGACTCGCCTCTACCTTCTTTAATCAAATATACGTGCTTTGTGACCTGTAAAATGTACATAAATTGAAATACATATTTCACTCATTCATATCGCAATTCATGAACTTATATGGGTGGGGTTGAAAGATGTTATGTCAAAAGGTGGCGCTTGGTCTTCTTAGATATGTTATAAACCTCATGCATTTTAAAAAATATTTCACAATTCATGACATTATAAAAGCAACTTTCATTTCATTTTTCCTCTTATTCTTTCTTCCAGATGCGGTGGCTGTGATAGCTTATTCCCTTCACTTATGCTCCTCGAACACCACAAGGAAGAATTCGAACATTGGAGTGACGACGAAATAAGTCGAAGGATATGTTGTCGTCGAAATCGTGGAGATGATTATTTCACAGATACCGATTCATTTACCAGTGAAGCAGAAAGCGAGGACCTTGAGCGTCTTTTATAAAACAACAACAATAAAATCCTGACCCATTATTTTTCACACTTCACCTACATTTTGGGGTTTTTGTTATAAATTATGAATCTGCATTGTAAATAGTCATAAAGACGGTACATAAATTATATAGAAATATATATAATATAGGTATCAATATATTTAGAGTTATTATGTAATTGAAATCAGCCTCCTTCCATAAATAAAATACAATTTAAAAATACATAAATGAAAAAGAAAACCAAAAATCCTATGCAAATTATTTATTTTCTAAAAAATCAAATCAAAAAATACCATCAAAAAAATACCAGAGAATTTAAATTCACAGCTACATAAATCAAAAATTAAATTAAAAACGAAAAATAGGGAAACAAAAATATTTTTGTACAATATTTGTAATGTTTTGTATTGAAAATCAAAAATACATTATGTTCACAAAAGATTCAAATTTTGTTTAAGTTTACGCTTCCAAGTTACAATCACAATTCATGTAAATTCACTAAACATTTGTTTGTATTATTTTGTATGAATTTATTATATGTGTAAACAATTATTAAAATAAAATTAAGAAAAACAAACAAAACAAAGAGGACATCCTCATTTACTGAGACTTTGTAAGTCTTTGACTATGTACTTACATATATCTTTTATGTATCAAACTCTAACTGGAATTTATATCCCGAAACAAAATACCTAAACCATATCAATAATATTCTTATGTTTTAGAGTGTATGCATATATAAATAAAAATATATTCAAAATACAATGTAATAAAACAAAACATGATATACATAGTTGTTTTCTTTTTTTCAACTGATTTTGATTTCCCAAGGAAAATTTGCACCGTTAAAATTGAGCTTTTTCAAAAGAATTCCCTTCGTTTAGAAGACGAAAGAAAGATGCAAGTATTATAGTCCAAGTCCAACCCACTACACAACCATCACACGATTTCTGTTTTACTCGTCACGTAGAACTAATCTAATTTAAGTGTAGAATTGTTTATGGTAGGAAAAGAGGTGTTTACTGAAGGCACTTCCCTTTCCATTGACAGGTAAGGAGTTTTCTATTTTCTTTATGGACCCTACGATGACGTCTACGTCCACGTGTCGTTTTAAAATTAATGTCAAGTTGCACTATTCGTAAATGGCTACTAAAATGGCGGCATGGAGGCCTTAGGCCCCAATTACAAAAATTAAGTTCTATAACGCATCTAAGCTGCAATTATATTCGAAGCAGGAGTTGGGTGTTATGTCCCAGTACATAAATAGAGTTCTATTATTATTCAAGCTTTATTGACTTAACCTTTATTGCACAGACACAGTGTGAGCACTAGGAAAAGGAGAGAGGGTTTGAAAGGAGATGTCGGTGCACATTGGTTTGGAATTTCTGAATATTGCAATGACTAGGAAAGACAGAGTGTGGTGATGTATTCCACATTCACGTAGTATGGATAAAGAAAGAATCTCCGTATTGGACAGTACAACTGAAATTGGACTCTAGGGTATCCTGATGAACATTCCTAGAAGCGTGAGTATTACGGTTAAACTGTTTAAAGGGAGGAATGCAGCTGGCTATTTCTATAGAGCATAAACTGTTACAACACCGGTCAAAAATTGTGAGACTTTACGACGATGTTCAAGCGACGTAAATGATCCTATGATGGTATTATCACCAATCAATCTACATAAATGCTCTACGTTCAATGCTGTCCAAGAGTCTAAAGTAAGTTCCAGAAACACCAGCCCAGAGATGGGAGTTGTAAGCTTTAGACGTATATAATTCTCGTAGATAACAGCCAGATCAGAGGGGGAGATAAATTTCTTGCATCGCCATAAGAAACCCAAACATTTTGAGGCATTTTGGGCGACATCGCCTATGTGATCGTTCCACAAGAGGTGGTTGGTGACACACATACCAAAAATCTCGAGATGTTCAGCTTCATTGACGCAAGTGCCATCAAAGATAATGGCTAATGATGGAACAAGACAGCATTGGGTTTTCGAAGCACTCGGTTTAGGTCAGAATTTAATGAGCTTATTATATTTTGTCGTTGCATATTGTCTGAAAACGAATATGAAAAGCTAAGAGTACTATCGTCAGCGAAACAATGAATTGGTGTAGACGTTCCAGACAGGAGATCATTAATAAAAATGAGAAAGAGGGTTGAAAATAAAAAAGCCCTGGGGCACCCCAGCGTTTACAGTGTGGTTTTCAGACTTGAACTACTTGTTTTGAACGATCCAAAAGGTAATTACTAATCCAATGAAGGAGGGATTCATTTAAAACCGAAAGCATACATTTTCGATAATAGAGCCTGATGCCAAACCATATCAAATGCTACTGAAATATCAAGTGCAGTAATCTTACCTTCTCCAAAACGATGTACAGATTTGCTCCACTGTTCGGTAAAATGAACCATGAGATCGCCAGTGGACCTATTGCTGCGAAAGCCGTACTGTCGGTCATTAAGAAGCTTGCTATCTTCGAGACATTACTTGAGCTAATAATTAATCAGCGTTTCTATGACCTTTGAAAGAAGGGGCGTAAGTGCAATTGGTTGGTAATTAGGGGTGAGGAAGATTCGCCTTTTTCTTGGGGATAGGCTGTACAATCGCTGTTTCCATGAAAAAGCTGACGCAGTGGTCTTGCCAGCATTGAAGTACTCCTCTTCAGAACAATAGTGGGGATACCATCCGGACCAGCGGATTTATGTGTGTCAAGTTCTTTAAGTACTCTTGCCACAGTACGAGTGCGAATAAGATTGGTCCCATAAAATCACTAACTCGCTTAAGTCCAGGCGGAGTCAGAACACTCACTGGCAGCGTTGAATTGGCGGCAATCTGGCTAGCAAAGAGATTAGCTTTCTCTTAAGATCTAACAAAAGGACTGTCATTGAAAACGAGGAAGAGCAAGAATTCCTCTTGTTTTATACAAATGACCAAAAATTTTGATTGCCTTTGGGAAATTGGAGCATTTTTTGCCGTATTTTTTGGTTATATATAAATTTGGTCCTTTCCATATGGGCGTTGCAAGCCTCCCAGTCTTACTTGAACTTTTCCGACTTTACTCAGTAGAATTGGATTTATAGCCAGGGAAACCTACTTCTTTTTCCACAATAATCTCTTTACAGCTGGCATCGAACCATACGTTTTGCTTAGCTCTGATACTTTAAACTCTGTTCGGGATAAAAGTTCTCATTCCCAGGAAAATTAAACTTGTGATCTAATCAGCGCTAGCGTCAACGACACTATCGAGGAAGCATATAGTGGCGTTCGATGAGTATAAGCCTACAAATCCTTCGGTCTGAGGTTTCTCTCCAGTAATTTGGACAAAAAGATTGTATTTCGTCTCTTCAATTCTGGAATAGTCACTTCTTTTTTGTCTAGTGGAGTCCAATCTGTTGATGTTTTGGTCCATAGATCACCGGACGTACGAAATATGTCTTCAGCCCAATTCCATTAAAGTTTTCTCGTTTTGTGAAGAACGTCTTCAAATTTCAGCTTGGTTCTTATATTTTGGTGGTTAATCCGTTGAGATGATCTCACCTTGAGAATTGTTATTTCCAAGGCTCTTAGACAGGATTTAAGTTTTCGGGAACTCTCGTGAATTGCAATGTTTGGCATCCATATATTAAGACTGAGAGAATCGTCGAGTCAAAAACGCATTTCCTTGTTTGAGTCGAGATATTTATATAAAGCGTAAATCAGTCTTTAGTTAACATTTTTCATATGCTTATCGGCGAATGAAATTATTTGACACAAATATGAATATTGGGAAATTTTAACTCTTCACTGCTTGCGTATTATTATTGTTCAAGTAAAATTCGTCATCTTCATCGAACTAGCAAGTTTGTTCAAGTAAAATTCGTCATCTCCATCGGACGAGCAATTTTATCCTATTTATTTATTCACATTATTCCAATGCATTTCATTATATTATTTTATATATATTTTCTGCAAGTTGCACGTCCAAGATACCTTGAACTTTTACAGAAGGCCATAACATTCCACTTGATAGGTTCACATTTACCGCAGCAACCCCTAGGTTAGGTTAGGTTGGAGTGGCTGTCTAGATGTCATTGACTCACTTAGACCTCAAGGGTCCATTGTGATACCACTAATAAGGTTACTCATGGGAGAGTAATGAAAATTAAACAAACCATTTTGTACTTTTAATAAAGTTAGAGAGACACTTTGTGTCAGTCATTGCCAGTTCACTGGTATTGTCGAAGAAGGGATTACCGAGAAAGTTATTCCTTCTAGTGGAGAGTGCTGGACATGTACATAGCAGGTGTTGGACTGTTTCCTCTTCCTCCTCGTCCATGCAGCTTCTACAGAAGTCATTTGTGTAGACTCCTAGCCTCAGAGCATGTCTTCCTATGAGGCAGTGTCCTGTTATTACTCCAATTGTAGAGCTTATATTTTGTCTGCTCAAGGATATCAAGCCTTTTGACCGATTTAAGTCTATGCTTGGCCATATTTGCTTGGTTGTTAGGCAGGTGGTGCTCTGTGACCATCTAGCATTTGTTGCTTCTAGAGCATATTGTTTAAGAAGATATTTTCATGTAGCAAGTGGTGTTCCTATGTTATGTTTTTGTCTAACATTTGGCAGAAGTGTTCCGTTTTTGGCGAGCTCATCGGCTTTGCAATTTCCCGGAATGTCTCTGTGGCCCGGCACCCAAATGAGGTGAATATTAAACTGTTCTGTCATCTCATTCAGAGATGATCGACAGTCGTGGACTAATTGAGAGTTTGTAGAGACAGACGCGAGAGATTTAAGAGCGGCTTGGCTGTCCGAGAAAATTCGTATATCTTTGCAAGATATAACGTTTTCTTTGAGCCAGGATAGTGCCTCTTTAATCGCCATTACTTCTGCCTGGAATACACTACATTGATTGGGAAGTCTATATGATAGACTTAGATTCAGTTGTTCCGAATAGATACCACTTCCAACTCCGTAATCGGTCTTTGAACCGTCTGTATAGAAGTGTATCGCATTGTCTTCCAGGGGTCTCTCTTCTTCCCAGGAGGATCTTGAAGGGATGGACACATGGAAGCTTTTACCGAATACCATTTTAGGGGTGGTATAGTCTAGGCGATCTGGGATAGATCTAAAATTATCTAGGATAGTAGTATGTCCAGTATTATTACTGTTCCATTGAGAGGTGGCTCTAAGCCTCACACATGAGTTAGCTGCCACCGTTTTGGAGAAGATGTCAAGAGGTGTTAGGCTTAAAAGCACTTCCAGGGCTGCGGTTGGTGTTGAGCGAAGTGCTCCTGTGATGCACATACCTGCTGACCGCTGGGCTTTGATGAACTTATTTAGATTTACCATCTTGTCCAGTGCGGTCCACCATACGACAACTCCATAAATGAGTATCGGTCTAATTACCGAAGTGTATAGCCAGTGGGTTATTTTTGGGGAGAAGCCCCATTTTGATCCTATGGCCTTTTTACAAGTAAAAAGCGCTACAGTAGCCTTTTTTACTCTTTCATCAATATTTGCCTTCCAATTTAATTTTTTGTCTAAAATGAGGCCTAAATATTTAGCTTGGTCGGAAAACCTTAATGGTATTCCTTTAATCTTGGGTGGGATGAGCTGAGGAATTTTGTACCTTCTTGAAAAGAGTACTAGTTCTGTTTTATGTGGATTGACGTCCAGGCCACATTGCTTAGCCCATTTTGTTAGCCTATTCAAGGCATTTTGTAGGAGTTCCGGGAGAACTTGGGAGTGTTTTCCAGATACAGATATTGCAACGTCGTCAGCATAGGCAATCACCCTGAAACCATCTGCTTCTAATGATGTTAGAAGGTCGTTTACTACCATGTTCCATAAGAGAGGCGAAATGACCCCTCCTTGGGGGGTACCTTGATGCACCGATCTGGTGGTAGTAAAGCTTCTCATGCTTGAAGTTATTGTCCTGCTTTTGAGCATGAGACTAATAAAATCTATGAGTGGTTTCTTTAATTGCAGCTTTTCCATTGCTGTCGTGATCGCCTGGTAGCTGACGTTGTTGAAAGCTCCTTCAATATCTAGGAAAGCTACTAGGTTATATTCTTTGTATTCGAGGGAGTATTCAATACTGCGTACCAGCGAATGAAGTGCTGTTTCTACTGATTTTCCCTTAGAGTAAGCATGTTGAGCTGTGGAAATGAGACATGGTCTTAGGTTATGTCTGATGTAAATTTCAATCAATCTTTCCAAGGTTTTAAGAAGGAAGGATGATAGGCTGATTGGTCGTAGATCTTTAGGGTTAACGTGGGAGGGTTTCCCTGCTTTAGGAATAAAGACTACTTTTGCCATTCTCCAGGCTTTGGGAATATATCTCAGCCTTGTCAGAATGATTTCCAATGGTGGAATGATCATGTCTGAGCATTTTTGTAGTTCGGCCGGGATGATTCCGTCTGGTCCTGGAGATTTATATGGATCAAAGCTATCTATGGCCCATTGCAGTTTTTCCCGCGTTATTAGATCAACTAAATCGCTTGTAGAAGCTTGAGACTCTGATGTTAAGTCGTTAAGTATGTTAGAGCTACCTGGAAAGTGGGTGTCTAATAGCAGATTAAGAGATTCTTCATCTGTGATAGTCCATGTGCCTGCATCTGTCTTTAAAGCACTGGGTATTGTTGGACTTTTTGAGAGAATTTTCCTGAGTCTTGAGGCTTCTGAAGTATTTTCTATTTTGCCACAGAAGTTTCTCCAAGAAGACCTCTTACTCTTCCTTAATTCTTTTTTATATTGCTTTAGAGCTTGTTTGTATAAGTCCCAGTCAGAAGGAGATCTAGTGTATTTAGATCTATTGAAGAGTTTGCGACAACTCTTTCTGAATGGTTCTAGTTCTTTACGCCACCAATGAGGTTTCTTTTTTCCCTTTAAAATGGTTACAGGGCATGAAATTCTCATTGATTCATTGAAGACTTCAGTGAGATGATTCACAGAAAGATCTAGTTCATCTTTACTGAAGGAGCTTTTAAGAAGGTTGTAATCAAGTAATTGTGTTAGTACCTCCCTATATCGTTCCCAGTTTGTATTACGGTAATTGCGAAAACCCGTAGATATGTTTGCCACATCTCTGAGCTCAAACTGAATGTATTTGTGGTCAGAGAAGGAATTCTCTTTTGAGACATGCCAGTTTGAAATCAGATTGTGGATCGAGTCAGAGGTAAGTGTAATATCAAGTACCTCTTTCCTATTCTTGGTTACAAAAGTGGGTTCATTAGCAATATTACTTATGAGTAGGTTAGTGCTTAGTAAGTAATCAAATAAGGACTCACCTCTCTCATTTATGTCCGAGCTACCCCATACTGTGTGATGAGCGTTAGCGTCCGATCCAATTAGGAGACCAACTTTTTTCGACTGCGCGTCCGCAATTGCCTTCCTCAAGGTGTCACCTGGAATTGGGCTGTCGTGGCCAAGATAGGAGGATATGAGCCAGTAGGTGGCTTTATCCGTTGTTAAGACAGCGGTGGTTGTGTCCTTGTCGCTGTAATTGGGGAGTAAAAATACATTTAAGTCATTTTTTACTAACATACATGACCTTGGTTCACCTTTCTCCGATGCATGCAGTAGCCTATAACCAGGAGTCCGGAGGCCTCTGATGATGGAGTTTGAGACCCACGGCTCCTGTATCAAGACGATGTTATCCTTGTTCGCGTGCAGTCGGAGTATGAGGTTATTTGCGGCCATGATGGCGTGATGGAGATTAATCTGTACTAATCGCAGCATTGCTACTATTAGTCAGATTAACCTCCACCACTGTATTATCGGCGTTTTCATCGTCTGAGGAGGAATGAAGTAGGTCTTCCTCACTCAGAGTGATGCCTAAGGTGGCGTCTTCAGTCTCCATGTCGGAGTTACTGTCGACTGTAAGTTTTGCCTCCACGTCGGATGGCTTGTTTGGGGCTGTGGAGGTCGATGGTTCCACTTTTGGTATTTCATCGACCTCCATTATTGGTGGTAGTGAAGCGTTTCCTTCCGCTGAAGGGGCTTCTGTGGGGGGCGTGTTAAGCGAATCTTCGTCTTTCTTGTAGATACGGATCATGATTTCATCGAAACCATACCTAATCACGCCTTTGGTCGCGGCCAGTGGAGCCAGTGATTCCCTATTGATCAACACGAGAGCTGATCTATAGTGACCCACCGTCTCCTTCTCAACCTTTGGGACTTTCCAGTCGTGCGTAGGCAGGTTCGGATTACTTGCTTTGATCAATTTCATGATCATATCCGGGCAGTTGTGTAGAGCCGGGACCATTATGCGTGCTCTTGGCCGGCAAGGAATATCCTCCCTTGTAACAACCTCGAGCTTGGCACCCGGCCAGACTTCTGGCAAGCCATTGACAGCAGCCCTGTACAGATCGTAAGATCTCTGATCACCACAGGCGATGAGTTTGATACGATTTTGGTACCATCCTGCATCGGCTGTGTCTGGGAGAGGTCCCGGATTCTCCTCGATGACAGATAAAAATCTGAAACCGAGGTGAGCCTTGACGCTTGCCCATTGATCATGAGAGATGTTACCATCCACATGACCCCTGTCAATGACCGCTGCTATGATCTTACCTTTTAGCGCGTCGCTAAAGGAAAGATCCTTATTGAAGGCTGTTGTGCTGTTTGAATGCACCTTCTGCCTTTTTGGTTCGGGCTTTTTGCCCTCGAAAGACCTATTGCGCTTTGATGTTGAGTCGCTGCAGGTCTGTTTGGTGATATTGCTAAGAAAGCCACTAGCCCACTCGAGTTTTCGCGTTTGCTCCGGGGTTCTTTCCGCCGCCGGTATGACACCGACTGCGGCTAGAATCCTCTCAGCATTGCGTTGGTCTCGTTTGGCTAGTGACTTCCTGGACTTCTTGCTGGCCGACCCAGAGCTATGTCCGTGTGACACAGTTGTGGGTCCACCATCAGAATTCGTCGCTGCCGATACCAATCGGGGTGTGCCCTCACCTTTTGAGACAATTCCACATGTCGCAGATTTTGTCTCTCCGGATGGGGTGTCCCTTCTTGGGGTCGCTTGCGACGTCCTAGCAGGAGCGGGGAGGGGGTGGGGTGTGGAATTACCGCCCTTGGGACAGCCGAGCGTCACAGCTGTTCCACTGACGGGTACTTCCTTCAAGTATAGGTTGCGGCTAGTAGAGGGAGAAGAACTCCCGCTACTAGTGGCAACCACAGGGTTGCCAACACGTTCACACCTCTGAGTAGGCTCGACAGCCTTTCCAGTGGATGTTACCGCATTGGCAGCCATGGCGCGATTTTTGTTATTGTTCTTTAGAATTTTTCTGTTTGTTGTTTTGTTTTGTTTCATTTTTGTTCCCACGAGTAGGGCGGAAAGACGGTCAGCCCCGGCAGAGCCGCTTACCGGGGTAAGGCAGAAATATGACGGACCTTGCCACAGCATCCGAAAGAGCTCGTTAATGGCTGGTTTATCCCCCAGCCTTTCATTCTTCGGCACGGTTTTCGTATAAGTACGCTCACACCACCACTGAAATTAGGAACCTCTAAACTATGATTGAATTGGGTTTCCGAACGTTGCACTATTGAGGAGTTACAACAATTCAGCTACCCAACTCAACCTTAGCTAATCACCATCCTGCCAAAAACGCACAGGACTTCTGTAGTGATCATTGCCCGCCTGGCACCCACTTGGAGGGTTTGAATGAGGATTTTGCCAGGCGCAGCAACCCCTAACCTACAAATAATAATATCTAACCTAACCTACCTACTTACCACAGTTCCTACAAAAACGACATGTCATAATTTTGAAATGTCATAACACGGGCAAAAACCGTTTTCGTTCAAAGTCATTGATATCATCTGTCCTGAGATTAGTTTGTTGATAATGCCGTCGTCGTCGGTCATCGTCGTAAGTAGATGTTGTATCTAGGACATTATATGAGTTTTAGGTACGTCAAGTATACGTCAGGTACGTCAGCAATGGCAGTTATTTAAATGTTCATTTCAGCCGCATCACAACAACACACAAAAATTTATTCATAAAACGTTAGAAGACGCACAAGAAGAGTGTTTATACCCCCTTGTCAAATGTGTTACGTTACATCAACACTATCTCCATCTCCAGTAAATGTCTATCTAATACCTTTATATATTCCGAAAAGGATTCTTGAAAGTAGGCTGGGCAGGAGGTTGGTGTAATTTTGAACTCATTCTGACGCAAAATGCTCCTTTATACGTACAACTTATCAACTTACCTGATGCTATGTGCGATGCGATGTGCCTTCTGCTTGTGCATGCCTATATGGAATTCAAACTGAGTCTTGTCTATTTAAGGAGCAATATGGTTTGGAAAGGTATCAAAGTTACCTTTTTTTCTTCCTTCTTTATTGTTCTTGAACTGAACACCTTTTTGGTATAAAGGAAAATCGATTTTGCGAAAAGAATCGTTAAAGTTTATGAGCTATGAAGGAATGACGTGACTCATTACTTCAACCAAGGTGGAGACGGAAAGTCAATGTTGGTCTACGTATATAGAATATATATTTGTATCTATTGAAATTATTTAAGTGCATTTAGATACATATGAGTGTGTATGGTTTACCTTCATTTTTTATATATAGAATAATGTTCATCGTCAAGCGTCAAGTGTCTTTATCTACTTATGGAATGAAATAGGATTTTTGAACTTGATTAAAGTAAGTTAGGTTTTGATAATATGGATAGATATGGTTAGGTTTAAAGTTTATGGTGCGATGGTAATATTATATGTATGAGTTGGGTATAGAAAAATTACTTTAGCTCACTTAGTTTTTCTCTATGGGTTGCTATACTTAAGTAGTCATATAAAATCAAAGATACTCAAGAAAATCCCAACTGAGGTTCGTTATGTCTTAAATTCGGAAAGCAATGTATAAAGTTTATAGAAATTTGGTTCTAAATTCTGTAAAAACTAAAAAGGCTGACGATATGGACCAATAATCGATCCGATACAGAAACAAACTAAATTGTCTTTCGTATTGGACATCCAAACTTCTTAAAGCTATACCTGTCAAATCTGTTTTCATTTATTAACTCTTATCGAGGAAACCGATCGGAGAAGAAGAGTAACAGAGTAAGTGCAGCCGAAGCGTAAAACACCTCGGAAATTTAGGGTTAGGGATATGGTTAGCGAGGGTAAGATTTGTAAGTGTTTTTTTTTTTTTTTTTGTAATTGATTTGTATTTTGCGACTCTTATTCAGTCTAATTTTCAATGAAAAACAAAGGCAATTTGAACAAATTGTAAGAGGCGGTTGCCTGAAGAATCAAATCAGCTTTGAGAAGATATAACGGTAGCTCGAAATTTTATATACATACATATGGGATATGACAGGCAGAAGAACTAGAAATTTAAATGAAAATTAAAATAAATGTTATTTAATTTAATAGGTGTGGAGACATCATCGTAAGGGATATATTAAAAAACTAGTAGCCATCAAAAATTATTATCTTAAAAACAGAAAACCTTAAATAAATTGTAGGAGATTCATTGGCTTGATTAACATTAACAGGTCCGTAACAGGCGGTAAAGCTAAGAATGTTGCAGTATCAGTTTCTAACTTATTAAAAAAATCATGTCTTATCTTATACTTATTCAACCACATATAGCACGACACTTTGGGATTCTGGTGTAGACAATAAAACTTTTTCTTGGTAGTCCAGATAGACAACGGATTTTGCAGTTTCGACTTTCTTCCTCGGTTTTGTGAACCAACTGGTAAGTATCTTAGTATGACCACTTTCATATCGCTGCCGATGAAGGCACTTTTAGTTGTCCGTAGTATGCACCTGAAACGCGCAGATCGTAACTTTTGTTTATTATTTCTTCAATATAATAACCATTTTCAATTAAAGGGTTTTCAGTTGGTGAGATTTTGGCGCCCCGTGGAGGCCATTTTCTTTCGGTGACATCTGTCAAATCTTTTGTTTATTATTTATTTGGCAAGTTACACGATTGAACAGCACGCAAATATTACGCGCATTGCGCCCATTTTACGGTAGACGTGGTGGCTCTTCACAGTCGATTCTTCAACGTTTGGTGGCCGGTTTAGTAAACAATCAGCCAACACCCGTACGTACTAGATCCAACTGAAAAAGGAGCTCAAAGTTCATAACCATAGACAACGCCGTTTGTTCGCTGACTGGGCTTCGAATCGTTTGGAAGATGACCCCATTTTTGGCCGAAAATCATCTTAAGTGACGACGACGAGGCTCATTTTTAATGAATGGCTGTGTTAACAAGCAAAATTTCCATATATGGGACGACACCAACCCACGCGAGGTTTACCAGGTGATAATTTATCCTCAAAAAGTTAACGTTTGGTGTGGATTTTGGGCCGGCCTCGCCGGGGTAATTGATCCGTACTCTTTTGAAAACGACGTTAGTGAGGCGGTCACCGTCAACAGCGAGCTGTACATAACGATGATAACTAATTTCTTATGGCTCAAATTGAACCATATGGACCTAGACGACATGTGGTTCCAGCAGGACGGCGCTACGTGCCACACAGCAAACGCCGCGATTGTCATTTTGCATGAATGATTTGAGGGTAAGGTTATCTCTCTCCGTTGAGAACTAGGGCCTGGTGACTTGCAACTCTCAACCATTCCTGCGTGCGAGTAATGTTGTCAGGAATGGAGGGGACCTACAGTTGTAAGCCGAATCCGAACGGCTAATTTGAGAAAGCACTTTTCATGACAAAAATTACTGTTGGAAGATTTGTCAATTCCTTGCAAGAGGCAGTAAGTACTCTTGAAAAAAAACGAACTCAAGACCTCTGGCATGACACTCCAACGCACTAAAAATCGCGCCACGAGTACTACTGAAAGGACGGTTTTGTATTTGTATCTTCTTAAAGTTCGACGGGGTCGACGATTGGATGAAAAATGTAATACATACATACAGTTTAACTGCCCATCACACCACCACTATTTACTGCAGCTCCAAAGCTCAGGCCAAAATCAGGCTTGCCAAGTTTATCCTGTGGGATAAGGGCTTAACAACCTCCTATATTTCGGCAAACATTTTGCAAAACCCTTTACGTTTTCATTTTCCAGAGCGGATACGCGCGTTTCCTATTAAAAACACTGAAAAATTCAGATGTGAAAAGACCAGTGCATGCTCTGTCAGCTCCTACTACAGAAAATATTACTGCTGTTCACAATAGTGTGGCTGAAGAGCCGTACACCTCAACTCGTCGTCGAGCCGAATAATTGCACCTCTCACGGTCGTCGGTGATGAAGATTTTGCATAATGAATTGCATTTACACGCTTACAAGGTTCAATCGACTCAAGAACTAAAGCCTCTTAATCATTTCAAGCGTCGTTAAAGGTCAGAATGGTGGCAAGAAATGACAACAGTGAATGATCAATTTTCTAAGAACATCATTTTCATTGATAAGGCACATTTTCACCTCAGTGGATTGGGCAAATGATATTCCAAGATTGATTGCCAAAAAACCAATGCACCCATAAAGAGTGACTATTTGGTGTGGTGCCGTATTTTTCCGAAAATGAGGCCGGTCTGGCAGTTACTATGAATGGTGTTCGTTATCGTGAAATTATAACGATTTTTTAATGGCTCATATTGGAAGATATGGATGTAGATGATATGTGGTTTTAAAAGGAAGGTTCCACGTGCCACACAGCTAACGAAACCGTATTATCTCACGTGGTGGCGATATCATTTGCTCGGCAAGATAATGTGAGTTGACACCGTGAACATCTTTCTTGGAAGCTATTTGAAAAAAAAGTTATCCTTCGATAAGCTAGCAACAATTCAAAAGCTAAAGAAGATAATTCGGCACATTAGCGACACTGAACCTCAATTATGCTTATATCATCGAAAATTTGGACCATCGGATGTAGGTATGCCGCGGCCATTTGGCCGTTATTTTGTTCCATTAATAGTTGAACAAAACCAATATTATCATAATAAAAAGAAGTGACAATAATTTGCCAAATAATTTATTTGTTTTATTTAAAACTAACATTGGCCCTTAAAATCTAACCATCTTTCATAAGCACTTCACTTTGCTATCGCTGAGGATTGTTCTGACGGTCATCTTATCTTCGAAAGTGAGTCTGAAGTTGGTTACTCACAGCCAGAGTTGCAGGACAGCTGTTTAAACAACAAATACGGCTCCAACAAATTTATTAAAGAGATGTTAACGAAATTTAAAAGCTTGAACCAAAATTTAAGCGATAGGTATAAGAGATGTTGAATTGAAAAAAAAAATATAAAGTTGCCAAAGTAGAAACTTGAGTTCAAAGAAAATATTCTGGAAATGGAGAAAAAAACTGTTCAAGACAACTTTGTTGTTCTTGGCCTGCATTTTGTTTTTTAAAACAGACATTTTTACTAATTGAATTGGAGTTATCTGGTTCTATTCCTACTGAAAATTGTGCACAATTGTGCGACGGTGGCGTAAAACATCCCCAAAATGTAACCCTTATACCTCCGGGCTTCACGTTTTTTTGTTTGTTTACATCGGATCCAAATTCAATTCTTTCAATGGATGGTGCCTAACATACGTTCTGTGAACGTTTATATGGAATTTGGATTTAAAACTCCAAACAACCAAATTTCAGAAACCAAGACTTATATGATGTACCCTTTAGCAAACGTAAATCTTTGAGCAAGGCTTTTTTTGACATATTTTGTTTTTGCCTTGCCGTTCGTCCGTTCAGGTTGTTTTTTTTCAGGCGTATTCTCTTAGTTTGGGCTGATTTGCTGCCCTTATAATTTTCCTCCATTAAAGCCCTTATTTAAGTTGAGGCCAAAAAATTACCCTTCTTACTAATCCTCACAAGTTGTCCGTCTTTATCAAGAGATTTTCGAATGAAATTTTGAAAAGTTTAATTTTTCTGAAAATATTGAATCCATTCCTTGAATAAAACTGTAACGTCGATAGAGCCTTCAAACGCATACGAAATTTCGATATCTGAAACGCAATTTGTTTCATTTAAATTCAAAAACAGGAAGTTTGACTGTCATGCGAGAGGTCTTGGGTTCAATCCCAGCCTGTGCCATCTTAAGTTTTTTTTCACGGCTACTGCCTCTTGCGAGGAATTGACAAATTCTCCATGAGTAATTCTTGTCATAAAAAATGCTTTCTCAAATTTGTCGTTTAGATTTGGCTTAAAACTGTTGGTCCCCTCCATCGCTGACAACAGTACTCGCACACAGGAATGGTTGAGAGTTGTAAATCACTATATAGGCCCTAGTTCTCAACTGACTGTTGCGCCACCTAATTTATTTATTTATTTATTTATTTAACCCCCTCCCTTAAAAATCCCATTCTATAAGTTGCTATTACATGCCACAGAAATACACCATTCATTATATGACTCTTTGAAAGAAATCCTGAAATGAAAACATAGAGTTGATTCAAGTAAAGAAATGTATGTTTCAGTAGAAACGGTACGTTTCTGGGAATAAAATATAAAAGTATTTCGCACTTTTCACTAAAAAATCGCTTTTGAGATGCTGATAACATAATGAAATTAGCCTTTTACCCTTATACTTTCAGGTTTTTCCTTTTGAATGCCACAATTGAGAAGTTTGTATTGGTATCTTCCGTCCTTAAAACTCCTTGGTGAATTGTCGAAATATACTCATGCTCGTGCTATCTCCTTTGTTGATATAAAAATGAGGGAGAAAAATAAAATAGGAAAGGTATGAACTTAGCTGTTCATATAGGTAATGTGTGTTGTTCGTATACCTTGCTGTGTTTTCTTCGAAATTCAATTTACAAATATCGTAGCTATGAACTTACCTACTTCTTCGAGTATTGTAAAGTTCAAAGGTGTATCAACAAAATGTCGGTATTCGTAGATACTTTTTTGTTATTTTCCCCTTGCTTAGCTCTATGTAAAAAGATATGAAGAAGACTTCTTCTTTATTCTATCGAAAGCAAGGAACACAATTTCTTTTTCGTGGAAACATTTAACGATTTCATAGAGAAAAGACATCTAACATTTTAATTGCACTGGTTAAAGTGCAAGTGAAGGGTTAAGATAATAGCAAAAGAGAGATAATTAAAGTTAGTTTGACGAATACAATATCTTTGTCTCAATTTCTTAAAGGGCTTCAAATCTTTCAACAAGTTTTGAAACTGGAGGTCAAATTATAATTTTGCTACTTTTTTATACTTTGGCTAAGTCTACGTTACCGTAGATATGGGTCACAAAAAGTTGAAATGAACAAAAACAAAAGTTGCGTTTAATTAACATGGCAAAGACACTCAAAATATATAGACTGTCTTTGTAACAAGTAACAAGGTTTTCTCACTCCTTAACTGATGAGTTCAAGCATTGTATATATATTTCTTATAGTACTATTATGAAGAGCAGGGCGAACGCAGGTAGGGGTTTTTGGGGTTAAAACCCCCTCCGAAATATCAGAATATGTGCAGTAATCAAATATCCATTATTGTCCAAAAAAAGAAAAACAGAAATGGTACAAAATTAATTTCCAACTCAAATTCTAAAACTATGTTAAACAAAAAATTTTAATAAATTTGCTACGGTGATAGAAATTGTGCACAAAACACAAACACGCTAAATTAGAACAATAAATTTCTGTATTTTTTGGTAAAGAAAGACAAATATTTTTCTTGTTTTCATTCATACTAACAATTAAAATGTTTAGTATTTTTATTTTCAAACACTAAGGTAGAAGATGAAGGATTTTTAACTTTTTGTATAAAGCTAAATATTATTATTAAATCAGAGATGCTCCCTTTCGCCATGTTTCTTATGGCTAAAAATGAAAAATTGAAAACAGAAAATGACGATCTCACGGCCACTTATGACAAATGTATTTAAATGTCAAACCACCGAAAAATTGTTCGGTTCATTTATGTTACTTTTAACTGTAAATTAAAAAAAATGTTTAACTTAACTTTTTTCACTTCTTGAATTGTGACACAAGAATATTTTAAAACAAAAACAGCAACCCTGTTTGCCTTTGTCGCGTTTTTTCCCTATTTTTCAAGAACAAGAATCAAACTAATAATGAAAGTTACGTGATGTCACCTTAATTCAATATTTTTAAACATTTGAATGCGTTTCTGCATTTAAACATACCTTAATGTAAGACACAAAACAATATGGGGCATATTCATAGTCATATTTTAAACCCGAGTGTATTTGAACTGGAGTCTAAATTTAACATATATGTAGGTTAGACACAGCTGCTATTCATAAAGAATTTTCCGGCTCTGTTTAGTTAGAAACATGTTTAAGGCATATATTCTACTACAATTTTGAAAATTTTCACTTAAACCTATACAAAATAGCTTGTAGAGGGTAATAAAATAAATTGCGTTAGCTGGAGAGCCAAAATCTTTGAAACCCTTTAAACTATTTTCTTTGCTCTTAGTTAAGAAATTTTAGAAGATCAATTATAAACTTGACAATTTTTTTCTCGAATCGATACCTTTCACACGAATGGTCTTCATCTATTTCAAAGGGGTCCCATCGGGTTAAGTAGAGCTTTCGTTTTTTGTTAGTTGGTAGCATTCCAACATCCAGCAAAATATCAAAATATTGATATTATGCTTAAGTCTTTTGACGTTTTAATTTTTGTTTTTAAATGTTTAAATACAATATCTCGTAACTTAATTTTCTCAATCAGTTTGTTTATTTTTGACGTTTAATAGATTTAGAAATAGCTTAAACATAGGTTCCGTCGTGTTTATTTTTAGACTCCAGATTATCGTTTTAAAATGGGTTTAAATTGTCTATGAATAACATAAACTGTAGTTTAATTTAGCAAAGACAAAATCAGAACTTATCAATGAACTATGAATATGACCCTATGTCTTCGGTCTAAAGTTTCGGAGCGCATTCAAAGTCATTACTACTTCTAGTATTTTCATTGTGAGAACAAAAGAGAATGTGAAAATAGAAAAATCTCATCTCATCACGGCAACTAGAAAAAAAGGCATACAATTTCTACTATACTTATACATGCATAATGCATATAAAAATTAAGTTTTAGCTTTGAAGTCAGAGTCAAACTGTTTTGCCAATCGTGAAAGCAAGTCATATATGTGTATATGTATATGTAATTTTTATTCATACATGTTTCTTAGTCCCTATATAAAATAGTGTCAAAAAAGAAAAAAAAAACACTTGACATTTAAAATAAAAAAATAATATAATATATATTTTTTGAAACCCCCCCGAAATTTTTTTCTGCGTTCGCCCCTGGAAGAGGAACGGACGAAGCGACATCTGAGCGAGGTGGCGATGAAAGAATTTGATCCCTCTTGATCCCTTTTATTTGTGTACCCCTCAATAGTTGTAGAGTTGAGAATGAGGGAAAATTTAACAATAATCAACGATAATTAAAGAATAGAAAATAGAGAAGAACATATGCAAATGTAGTAGGAGATCGAGGGAGATAATAGAAACAACATTTTGACATTATTTGTGTGTATGCATATTATACTTGAAAAGGAATGATTTTACGGTTATGCTTTGGCTAGAAATAGAAAAAATGTAAACAAAAGTAGAAACGAAGCAAAAAAGGGTTGCAATAGTACTTTTTGCGGTTGGTAGTAAAAAAAAGTTAGTACTTTTTTGATATTAATTACCAATGCTTGAATAATTCTTACAACAGGTACATGGTAGTATTTTAAAAAGAAAAATATGGTTAATAATAGGTATATACATTTTTAATCTTATTAGGATAGGATATTAGGATATTGATTTGTGAAGGGATTATAATAATAATCCAAGGCATAAAGAATGAAGAGAAACGCTTTTAGTTTTTTATTAAAAAATACTTTTAATCGAATATAAGATAATAGAGGAAAGTCTGGAAAAGCAAGAAACGCCAAAAAGTGAATGTACCAAATCAAAATTTAAGAATACAAAAAAGAGATACAAGGGTATGTTTAGATAATAGATACAAAACTGAATCTTAAGTGTGATTTTCAGTTCATAATTTCAACAATTTGTACGTTGTATTTTCTGACGTTGAGTTTTAATTTATGTAAGTACTAGGATTTGTAGTAAACTTTGGTAAAATAATGACGCAATAATATGCGTCAAGACCATGAGTTGTGGTATCTTGCGTCTTAAAGAGGTTTAACTATTAAAAAATTCCAGAAATATGGAAATATTAAAGTGACTATTTGAAGAGGTTTATATTTATATTTTTTATATTTAATCTAAAAAATATATTTAAAAAAGCATTAAAATTTAATTTTGTGGTATCAATTTGTTGTTCATAAGTTTCCAACATACCATTTCGCAAAAAAATCAATAATTTCCTATGAAATATGTGAGAGATACATTAAAAATTACTCAAAACTATACTTTCTTGAATATTTTTCATTACTCATTTCCCACAAGTTGCAATTTTCGAGTAAGGTAACTTTCATTCTAAAGGTTCTAGGTACTATTAAAGGTATAAAGAGTTACGAAGGTACTTAGTAAAATGAAAAAAATATTTTCAATACTAACCGCAGGAAGGCAACCCTGTATATTTCTATACTGTTTTTTAACCATGTTTTGCATACTTCTTCTTCGCCAATTTCAATTCATAACTGTGCGAAGCTCTTGTGTTGTGACTTGTGATTGATAGTTTTGTGCGGTTTTTTATTAAAACAAATATATTTGCATTTTTAACTTTTATAATTTATTCCCTTAATATACCTACCTGTAAATAATTTTAATTAGCATTAATATCATACCTAAGTGTTTTCTTAAATTTTTACATCTACATATTTTTAAAACTATTTTAAAATCCGTTTTGTGCTGTGCAAAAAAACCTCTTTTAAACAGTGAGTGAGGATTATTATTGTAGGTAGTTATTATTTACTAAGTTCTACCATATAACTTTGATAACTAATAACTTTGATAATTTGTTGCAATTAAAAGTTAGTTTAGTGTACTTAGTTTTTTAAATTCAAGTAAATTTTAATTTTTTCTGTGTCATTTTGGATACCTATTACCTACTACGTAGATTTTCTTCATATATTTTTTTCTTATCAATAGGGTGTTCCTTATTATTATCTTTGTTTTTAATTTTTTTTTCTAAATAAAATTTTTGACTTAACTTTTAAATTGAAATAAAGTAAATATTTTATCTTTTATAAACCAAAAATTTAGTGAGATATAATAATATATATAAAATTTGTTGCTTTTTCAAAAATTATATACTGTTTTTATTAAATAATATTTACAGATTTTTTTCTTATTAATTATTTATTGCTTTTTGAAAAATTTTATACTGCTTTTATTTACAGATATTTTTGCTTATTATTATTTTATTGCTTTTTATTAATTATATATTGATTTTATTTACAGATATGTTTGCTTTAATATTGAATATTATTTACAGATTTTTTGCTTATTAATAATTTAATTGCTTTTTATTAATTATATATTGCTTGTATTGACGATATTTTTTTACTTATTACTAATTTATTGATTTGTATTAAATATTATTTTGCTTCAATATGGTTTGTTGCTACTTTAACTGCTCTCAGCAGAAATGTAAGGGTATATCCTTTTTTAAGTTTCCCACAAACTTTCGTAGACCAATTTGGATCAAGCATGGGAATGTTTCGAATCCTAGCAGACTAGTAAAATCGTCTGTCATGTGTGAGAAACATTTGTATGCTAAAGATATCATAATTAAGTCTACTTTTAAGTGTCTGTCTAAACTAGCTATACCTATTCCCTACTCTCCACCCATTTGCTTATGTACAGATGCTAGTCATGACTCCTCGTGCGTACGCTTAATGGAAGCATGGAGAATTCATCATCAGCCAACCTTAACGGTTACCCCTGCTACTCAACCTCCACCCCCTCTTCCGCCGGTTCCTTCCAGTCCAGCCGTATCTCTTGTTAATGGTTCCGCAAATTATGTTCGTCGATTTTCTTTACCACCAGCTGATTTCACGATGGAAATTAAACAGGAGGACCTTCCATCCCCCAGTTTAGGAACATAAAAATATGTGCCGCGGAAATCACCGGAAAAGAAAGAACCTATGTGTAAATGCTACATGGACACACCAAAAAGAGACGCAGTGAGACCAGAATACCAGCTGAGGAAAGGATTTGATGCACATATGGAGGACTTTTCTGAAGAACTCAGAATTTTCATCACCTCCCAACTGTTCCACAAGGCAAATGCACCATGGACACCTAAAGAAAAAGATTTGTTTTTAAAATTTTTCTTTAAGTCTCCAGCATGTTATAACTTCATGTTAAGTGCGGGATTCAAGCTGCCATCGGTAAGCACCATTTACCGGTGGCATTCAGAAATCCGTTTGCCAACAGGATTAAGTGATAAGATAAAGGAGTTGCTTAGTGACAAAGCTAAGGACATGACACCGATGGATAAGAAGTGCGTGCTGCTATTCGATGAGATTCTCATAAAAAAAGAGCTGGAATATAATATCAAGGATGGTTTTATATACGGTTTCGAGGATTTTGGAGAATTCGGAAGAACAAATACTGTGGCCTCTAAAGTAATGGTTTTCACCCTTAGAGGCTTAAACAAAAACTGGAAGCAGACGATTGCTTACTACGTGGGATCACCTAACGGCGATATGCTAGTAAAGATGTTGGTCCCAATTATTAAAGTAGTAAATAATTGTGGACTAACAATTGTAGCAACAAGCTGCGATCAAGGATCGTCAAATAAGTCGGCTTACTTTATGATAAGGCCGCAACTATACCAGGATTCGAAACCGTATGTGGATATCGAAAATAATAGAGTTTTCTTACTCTATGATTATCCACATATGTTTAAAAGCGTTCGAAACATTTTGCTAAAACATACAATCTCAATAGGAGACGAAGTTGTTGATTGGCAAATTTTGGAATAGATTTTTTAAGAAGACTCGAAAGGTATATTTCAAGTTTTCTTTAAACTTACAAAAGCGCACATCAAACCTGGTCTTTTTGAGAAAATTTCTGTTAAATTGGCAACGCAAGTTTTCAGCGCTAGTGTGTACTCCGGAATCATGTACGCACTTAGCATCGATTTTTTCAAAACGGAACAGGAGAAGAAAGTTGCACAGTCCACAGCAAAATTCATCAAGAGAATGAATGATTTATTTGACACGTTGAACACTGGGCAACTTTATTCAAGAAACCCTAATCAACAGGTTTTGTCAGATTCCACTGAAACCCTGGATGCAATTAAAAATGCAAGGGAGTGGATATCGACATGGAAGTCAAGTAGCAAAATGACAGTCCCCTCTTGCTTTAAGGGATTAAAGCAAACTCTCCTAGGAATAGAGATGATGTGGGAACATTTCAAGAGCGATGACCAAACATATTTTCTGCTTTCACATCTTAACACAGATGTGGAAGAAAATTTGTTTTCTATGCTGCGCCACAGTAAAGGGTCATATGAAAGGAACCCTTCGACTTGGAGACTCGTCCGGAATCTGAAGCAGATCATATTCCAGCATTTGACTTCAGCGGAACATTCTGGATACGAGGATGCAAAAACAGAACCGCTCCTACAAATAGCTGATGGACTGGACACAACGGCAGCACAAAACGAATCCGCAAATGAAAATTTCATTTTCGAAGAGCCAGAGGAACTTGAGAATGAGGACCAGGATGTTGTTATGGAAAACAACACAACAAAGAGCCAGGAGCTCCAGAAAGGAGCTGCAGCATATTATGCCCGATTCGCAGCAAAAAAACTCAAGAGTAAGTTAAATTGTGATCCGTGCACTCAATTCCTAATAGACGAAAATGAAGAGGATAAAGAAAGGCAACAGACGTTTTTAATAAAACTAAGAGCCTACGAGACAGCTGCCAAAGTTTCAGATTTCGGGAAACTTACAGTTCCTTCGATCCGTTTCGAAGACGCTGTTAATAGTCTTCAGACTATATTTTTGAGGGACTTTTCAAAAATGGATTTTTTGGAAAAACTGGCGGAAACCTGGACACAACAAATTATGAAAGGAAGAGATAGGATTCCAACAACAAACTGTTCAACGGAACATCAAGAGACAATTACAAAATTTGTGCTGATCGGACTGATCATTTTGGACCTTAGAAGACAAAACAAAAAATTAAAGGAAGCAGTAAAGAAAGAAGAGAAATATGTTTAAGCTTAATTTTTAAGTTTTGAAATGTAAAATCAAAAACAATGTGATATGTAATAACAGAAAATAAAAATAATTAGAAGAAATTGCATTGTAATTTTTTAATTAAATATTAATTTCTTATCTTTTTTAGGTGTTCCGGACTATTTGTACGAGTACCTATGTATATGTTACATTAATTTTTAATTTTAATTTAGATGTTCAAGTTTATACTTTACTTACGTACATACATATATCTTAATAAATTTAACATTATTTTTTTTAATATTTGTTTTGAAAAAATTGCATGGCTCAAACATTAAGTAGATTAGATTAGCAGTAGAACGAAGAATAGGCCTATTGGGGACACCTCGAAAAAAAAACGCGTCTATTATTCTACCCCATTGGGTGATGTGGAAAAGAATACGAAATGCTTTTTCTTTTTTAAAATTATAGGTACTATTTTTAAACACAGATTCTCTTAAAATAGGTAAGTATAGTGAAATTTTCTATGTACATACATAAAATTTTTTATACGGAAATTAAAAATTCAATTCAGTACATCCTGTTAAGCCGTTAAAAAAAAAACAACAAAAAACGACATAGTTTTGAATATACCTTTAAATGTGTGCAATTTTGATTGTGTTTGTACTTGATACGTACAAATAACAAATAATACGCAATAATAACAACAACAAAACAATTGAATATATTTAAAATCTTCAATGCATCATATACCAAATATGGCAACATTTCATTTTTCACAAAAATTGAAAATTTAGAATCAAACGAGAATTATTAAATTCAAAATACCTACAACCAGCATTAAAGCTGTGCCAATAAGTTAAAACAGCTTAAGTCAATTTTTACCATTTTTCAGTATGACCAAATAAAGTTTTGCGAACTAGTTTCTCAAGACTTTTTTGGTGATTACTAAAAAACTGTTGATGCTAAAATAACGATTTTTTTTTTAGGGCACATGCTTGTAATGCCCTTAAATTGCATATTTCTTTTTTGTCGAAAAACGCCCACACAGCTCATAAAAAAAAAGTTTTTTAAACTTAAGCTTTTTCAAAAAAATGCTTTAAGATTCACACTGCAGCTTATGTGACATAAGATGTTTTAAAAAAATTATATTTCATATGTTTTGCTCTTATTTCTACTTAAGCTTTTTTAAAAAAATGTAAAAAAATTTAAGTTACTAGATAAGCTTAAAGTGTTAAACCTGTAAGTGAATAACCTCACAATAAAACGAACTAGAAGACTTGAAGGTAGTAGTTCTAACAAGTCTTTTTTCTTTTCTTTGCTGATGATATTAGGCCCCAAGTAACAAATTGGAATTTCATCAACGCCAACGGCATTGTTTCCCCGCTTTTTAATGTTAAGATATTGAAATTCTTCGTTTTCATCAAGGCTTGTTTTATATTGTATAGTTCCGAAATCATTGGTAAAACGCAAGCATTTAACTTCTTGCCAAACAAACTTTGTCTTGCCTTCGGATGTTTTGCGCCAAATAAATTTTTCCTTTGACATCTTTGCCAAGTCGAGGAAGTCTGTACGGGTCATGTCATAGACAATGAATGGTTTTTTTCCAATCGATCGTACTAACTGATACCAATCCCTTGGATGATGGAGTTTCACTGAAGATACATTTTTCTTCCTCTCAATGGTAGCGTGGTCAACATCACACTCCATATGAGTATGCCCAGGCACTAAAAATTTGTGGTCAATTACATCAATGCTTGAGTTCGTGCTTATCCATTTTTGTTTTGACCCGCACAGCAATCACTATAGAAGATCAGGTGTTTAATTGTATTTGGGATTGTTTTCAGGTGCTGAAACACACACGAAGCTATCTCATTGCCTCCACGGTTTGCAACGGATTCATCCCACATATAACAATATGCTTGATTTGTTACACAGTCATGGATTGTTAGATTGTATGTCCACAGTTGTCTTTTGTAGAACGAAATATTTGTTCTCAGGAATGGAGTAGGAAGACACTGTTGTAAGCCAAATGTGTACACTTTGATTGAATATTCATTCCTACCAATATCCTTGTGCTTGTTCTTGCTTTTGTATGCGAGGTCAGCTAGTTTGTGGTGCTCTTCCTGCTCTTTTCGCAATTGACTTGTGGCTTCTTCTCCCTCTGCTCCAATTTCTATTTTCGTTTTTAGAACTTCACATCTGTGACAGGTATCAAGCTTGGGCTTTTTAAATTTTATATTCATAGTTTTGAAAATGTCGAAAGTGAAGCTACTGATTGATATTTTTCGCAGTATAATCTATAAATCGATGAAAGCGTCAAATCAGTGTGAAAATATTTGCAGACACTGTCTCTTCGGGTATAGTGTGATTCATAAGCTGGAAAAGAGTTGATATGTTCCCGGATCTCGCTTTCTATTTGTGGGTTAATTTTGTTGGAAGCTCCACATCCGCGCTGGTCTGGTTGAGTCGTTGTTCCTGCTGAATTGATCTTCTTTTTAACAACTTGTTTAATAAATTGTTCTGTTTCAGACTGAGTTGAGCGGAAACACTTTTGGCAAACGAGTGTTCTTTTTACCTGGACTTCTAGAAAGTATTCGTTTGAAAATTTTCGATTTCTTGGGTTCTTAGGATGTCTTGCGTTCCTCTTTGTCTTCGTTTCAGAAACAATAATCAGACCACATGCATATGCATATGCGTGTCGCAGATTGTAGTTTCCTAGTGCCCAATATTTTTGAAAAGTATTTCTTTGGTCCTCTTCAGAAATGTTTGTCTTACACTTCATGCGACAATCCACTAAAGGCTTAAACTCTCTGGCTTTAATAGCTTTTCCAGAATTTGTTGTGTAGGCTCTTCCGGTATTTCGTTTTGATTTTTTTGTAGCTCTGCTTTCTTTCACATGATCATATTGATCTTCGGGTATAATAATCCCTTCACAAACACTATTACTCACCGATATTTCCTGATCACCACATATGTTTCTTTCCAAAAGAGCTGCGGCTTGCTGAGTATCTTCGCTGTATTTTCTACTGTCAATGCTGCTGCTTTGAGAACTTAGAGAAAAGTCAGGATCTTTCACGCTGTCATCATCATCGTCATAATCAAAAATTGAAAAATATCGCGATATATTCTCAACATCAAATTCTATTCCATAGTTGTAAGATGAAGCTGTTTCATTTACAACTGGACTCTCAAAACATTCGACGTCATCGTCCAAATAATTCCGTGTCAAAGGCATGTCAACTAAGTATATCAGAAATATCGTTATTTTATTTTATAATACTTTACAAATCGTAACATAATAATCTTGTCTCTATGAGAAACTCACCTTTTCTTTCTGTGATTACAATTTCACTTTTGTCATTAATTATTGATCTTTGGTGGGCATCTTTCTTTAATGCCATGAAAAGTATCTTTTTTGATCTGTTCATCTTTTAATGTGCTTACTTTCCGTTATTATAATTTAAATAAACTATAAACTGTGCTAGGTACATGTATACGAACGAAGTAAACAGAAATCAAACAAAGAATCAAAAAAAAAAATATTGTTTGGCCAAATTTTCTAAAGGAGCAGCTTACCCTTGGACGAACTTCTTACAAATGATTCTATTTGCAAAATCACTTAATTCCCGCAAAAGACATCCGTTACATTCGTAAAAATAACTTAGGTCGTCTTAAGACATGTGTTTTGTAGCGATTTAAAGCAGTTAAACGGCTTATGTGGACTTAAGCTGTTTTATAAAACTGAGTTCGGTTCGAAACAAATTTTTTTAAAATAGCTTATGTCAACATAAGCTGTTAAATGATTCAATTTGCGTAGGTTTAAAGTAACTTATGTTGACTTAAGCAATGATTTCTTTTGATTTCCACATGTAATAAGGGCTTATATAATGACTTAAGCCATTTCAAAAAAATATATTTTATTTTTGTTTTGATCAATTTGGGCTTAAGATAGACATAAGCTGTTATGCAAATGCATTTTTTGTCCTTTTTAACATAAGCTCCTTTGATTTTTTTAAATTTAACGGCTATTTTTTGTCGTAGAGTAATGGGACCCAGACTAAATAAAAGATAAACGAAATGGTAAATATGTGAAACTAAAAACACGATTTTCGCTTATGTCGACTTAAGCTCTTTTAACTTATTGGCACAGAAAGTATACATAGCTACAAACACATGTATTTGTATATGCCAAATTTGGCAACATTTCATTTGCACAAAAATTGAAAATTGAAAATTTAAAATCAAACGACAATTTTTAAATTCAAAATACCTACAACGTTAAAGTATACATAGCTACAAACATATGTGTGTATATATGTACATATCTCATCTGCATTGCCACGTGGAAGCAAAAAAAAAGTAAACAAATATTATTCCTTCTTGGTTTGACATTTGTATTTTGGCGAACTCAGCGAACTCCCTCAGACATATCGCCGGCTGAATGCTTAAATGCCCCATATACAAACAAATTATTCCTCAGAAAACGAATTTTAAGGTTTGAAACATAATTTCGTAATTTTGCATTTGAAAATTTCGACCTTTGAATTTTTATATACATGAGTGGAATATTTCTTTTTTTAAATTTGAAGTCCTAGGGTTTAAAACATTTATGGTTATTTAAAAAAAAAATAAAAGTTTAGAAAAAGTCAAAAATGGATATAGAACCCTTTCCATACGAATGTTAAATCTATGGAAACCAAACTGCAAATTTCCTATGGATATAGAACCTTTATGCTTTTAACATTGGGAATTCAACGATAGCAAAAATAATAATAAAATATAAAATTTCTAGCACTTTTAATTTTTTTAAATCTATTTGTAGTGATAAAAATATAAAACAAAAATGAATATTAATATAATGGCTTAGCCCTTCGCTATATTACATTGGCTTAATTTTAAGTCGATAAAAAAAGTATGAAAAATGACAAAGTATTTTCACACTTTACAATTAAAAATACCCAACTTGAACTTTGGTTCTTAAAATTTCCTAGAAAAATACATTCAATTTTATTCGGAATTGGTTTAAAAAATACTTCAGCATTCATAGGATTAAGTTTTAGTATTTTTTCACAGTTTTTCAAATTAATTATTTTTGGGTTTTACCTTTTTTGTTTTTATCCATTTTAGTAAAAACAAAAAACAAAATGCTTGAATATTATCGATAAAAACCTTATTAAGAATACTCTTAATGCATTTATATAGTTTGTGAACCTGAAGATATAGAAATAGTCTTATTAAAAATATTTTTTCCCCTTATTTTTACCTCGTTTTTATTTTTTTTTAAATATTTAAAAAAAAAATAGTATGGCCTTTTTTGAGAAATTATCCTTATAAACACAGCAGATATTGCTTAATCAGCCCTGAAAACTATCAAAACCAGAATTGAAGCGTCGAAAAATAATCAATAAATATTTAATTAATTATAGACAGCATGTTTTGGGTTTTTAATTAATGTTTGTATTTAAATTTTATTTTAAAAATGATTTAGAAAAAAAATAAATAATAAATAAAAAATAAATTTGTTTTACAATTTTAGGAACAAGCACGAGATCAACTGAAGTGATCTCGAAAATGTTACTTCTATTTATACTTTTCCAGCTGATTGTCTTTTATATGTATGTATATACTTTTGTCCATGGATATAGGGCACATAAGCAGGAAAAATGTCACTTGGTTTCAATAGATTGTGAGAGGTTACATGCTCTATATGCCATCTCATGTGGATATGGGGCAATTAAACATTGAAAATATATTTGAGTGATGTTTGATCTATATCCATTGCCCATTGCAATGAGGAATTTAAGCATTAAGCGTCTGTTTTTAAAACTTTAATAGAAAAACTGCCCCACCTCGTACAAATTTTGGATATGCGGCAAATAAGCACGAACAGAACCGAAAATATGTGGTCTATGGAGCAAAACTGGTTTCTGTAACTTTATTAATAATAGAGATAGAGCAACGGGAATAGCACCAAACGAAAGAGAACATACGAATTAGTATAACTGCTTCTTTAACTCAGTTTCCCGAAAAAGTGGTCTGTGGGGCATTTAAGCATTCAGCCGGCGATATTTGTTTATGCAACTTAAACAAATACACTCCTCTCATTCTTTTTATACAGTCATTTTCTCCTCATTCTTAACTCTACACCAAGCTTTTTGATACACGCAGCGCATAGGAGTACTATAAGAAATATATATACAATGGTTCAAGTGATACCTAGTACCGGGACGATACGCCAATATACCAATTTTTGATGTACTAAAATGCGTCAAGCTACGAGTATTTCATGAGTTGTAATCTTTAATATAGAACCACATGAACCACACCAGAGTAAAAAAATTCAAAGCTTATTTTAGATATTATTGTGAATGGTGTGAAAATGAAAACATGACTAGTCCTCTATGTGTCAATACTGAGAACTACATTAGCTTAGAACACAACCAATTCGAAATTAACTTTTTCTCTTAAGTCTTAACTGGTTTACTATAACCTTTGTATATGAAAACTATTTCATATACAAATTTTTCATATACAAAGCTATAACATTGTATTTCGTGCACATGATATTATGGTAAAAACTGATTTTGATATTTGGTAGTATAAGACTTTAATTAGCATATTATAAGAAGATACACATTAGGGTGATTCATTCCCGCAAAACTTTTTTTTTCTCGGTGCTCAAGCGAAGTATTAATTTACTTATAGAAAAAAAATTCCCACCAAGGTAGAGCTCTTAATATCAATTTAAAGTAGGTACTTACAATTTAAAATTGAAAATACTTTTTTTTTTTTTTTCAAAGTTCTAATGCTCACTCACCTTTTACAATATTGTCAACCGGTTTAATGGACCTTATAGGGAATTTCACGCCCTTTTTTTCTCCCTACTTTTTGCGAATTGCTCAAAAAAATTGGAAAAAGCTATTCATTCAAAAAATTGAACTTTGATGACTCCTATTAGCGAACCAGTGCGAGTTTCCCCAAAAAAACACTAAAGCAATTTTAAAGAACGTGAAATTTCCTATTAGTTTTATTAAACCAGTTGACAATATTGTAAAAGGTGAGTGAGCATTAGAACTTTGAAAAAAAAAAGTATTTTTTTACATGCATTTTAAATGGGAAAACTTCAATTTTAAATTGCAAGTACTTAAAATTGATATTAAGAGCTCCACCTTGGTGAGAATGTTTTTTTCTATAAGTAAATTAATATTTTGCTTGAGCACCGAGAAAAAAAATTGTTGCGGAAATGAATCACCCTATTATACATACAAATAAAACCTAACGCTACAATGATTTAGTACCAATTTATGAAATATTTAAGGGTAGCTCCGCTCCAAGCTCCAATCATTATGTATTATTGTGAATGAGATATTTAGAACAGAACAAGTAGTACCCGTGGCATGATGGTTAGTGCGTTGGACTGTCATGCGAGAGGTCTTGGGTTCAATCCCTACCTGTGCCACCTTAATTTAAAAAAAAAGAGTTTTCACGGGTACTGCCTCTTGCGAGGAATTGACAAATTCTCCAAGAGTAATTCTTGTCATGAAAAAGTGCTTTCTCAAATTAGCCGTTCGGATTCGGCATATAAATTGTAGGTCCCCTCCATCCCTGACAACATTACTCGCACACAGGAATGGTTGAGAGTTGTAAGTCACTAGGCCCTGGTTCTCTACGGACTGTTGCGCCACCTAATTTATTTTTATTTTAACAACTTAAAAAAACTATGGGAAGTTAAAAATATTAAAACTTGGTAAAAATTTACTTTCGACTCAAATATCTTTTCAAAATTTAAAAATATTGGCTTCAAACTATTTTAATCTCACAGAAAATATTATTTTCAACATTCAGTTATTTTTTTTATAAAAATTCAACAGCCCGTTTTTTCTTAAAAAAATAAAATCTACAAACAAATTTACGAAAATTTAATAAAAATTGTTGTTCGGTTCTCGATATCTCGTGAACTATAGAAGATATTGATTTCAATTAATTTCATTCATCCAATTTGTATTTGTTTATATAAGAAATAAAAAGTTTTAATAAATGCTACTAAAATTGGTAAAATTTGTTTTTCGAATATGAATTTCGTTTACAAAAATAGATTTTGAAATCAAACTATTTCATCAAATGCAAAATATTGTTGGTAATTTTAAAATCTTTTAGAATAATTCAAATGAGAACTTTTTTAACAAAACACTAAAACCTACAAACCTTTTAAGCAAGACAAATTGACAGACGGGATGGGAAGTTATCAGTGTGGGTCGCATCCCATCGTCTTTTTTCTGATTGTTGTTAAAAATAAAGCAAACATTGCGCATTCTAATTAGTCTAATTTAAAATAAGAAAACAATTAATACTGACTAAAATAAAGGTTTGTAGGTAAATTAAGTTTCATTCATTTACATAAATTATTTATTCATAATATTTTTTTCGAACAATAGACTCCTTTGTTTTTAATTTGTTTTAATTAACTTATAAAATTATAATAATGTAGAATTTAATGTGACTTAATCGACAGATCTTTCCAATAATTTGTATTTGTATGACTTAAGTTTGTTGCCCATCAAATTCTTTTCGCGTTTAAGGTTAAAACAAAATCTTACTTTATGTGCGAATTTTAGAATAGGTAAACGGAATTCAAGCCCAATCCAAAATACACAGGGTTTGTTTATATTTTTCTCACAGCATATTTATGAGTAATTTTAACAAACTTTATTCGTTTTTGAATATTTATGAATTGCATGTATTATGTCTTTGTCTTTCATAAATATTTAATGGTCAATGTTTAAATTTGAACGAACTTTTTGAATACATAATGTAGTTATCTCAAACTATCTTTAAAATTGATTAATCTTTTATTTTTCGGCCGTACTTATTCATCCGAATATTATGAAAAAGATTTCAGTAACTTGTAGGGAAACCACTTGAAAATTTTACCATGGCAATAATTATTTGAAAGTTTTCTTCCAAAAATGTTCAATCGAATTGAATAAAATCGAATCATCTTAAATATGTAGATACAAAGCTTGATGATAATTAGAGAACTCCATTCCCGACATAAGTAGAAACCTGGTGTTTTTATTCGGGTATTCTAATACCCAATTGGGCTGTATGGTATGAGATACCAAGCTATACTGAAACATCGCTCGGTACCCGAACCCGACAATGATCCAGGATTATCTTATATAAAACAAAGAGGAAAGAGGCTGGGATGCGACCCACACTGATAACTTCCCATCCCGTCTATCGATTTGTCTTGCTTAAAACTTTAACAAAATGTTCATAACAATATTTTATGTAAGATAAATAATTTGAAGTCAATATCTTCCTTTGTTCTCCTAATACTTGAGTCGAAAACTATTTCTTATCAGTTTTTTGTTGTTTTTGTAGGTTATCGTGCTTTGTTTAAAAAGTTGTCTGTTGAATTTTTCTAAAAAATTTACTAAAAATTACCAACAATATTTTGCATATGATGAAATAGTCTGATTTTAAAATTTATTTTGTTATTCGAAAACCAATTTTTCCAATTTTAGTAGCTTTTCTTGAAAGTTCTCATTTCTTTTATAAACAACAAAACTTAGTATAGAATGAAATAATTTTGAAGTCAATACCTTCATTTATTCAAGAGATATCGAATATCAGTTTTAACCAATTTTGCGTACTATTTTTGGTAGATTTTAATTTTTAGGAAAAAAAAACTGACTGTTGGATTCTTATAAACATTTTACTGAATGTCGAAAACAATATTTTTTTATAAGATGCAATTAAATTGAATATTGAAGTCAATATTTTTAATGTTGGAAAAGATATTTAATAGTTTACCAAGTTCTACATGGATCTAAGTGTGGCGATAACGTCATTAATCTCCAGCTCATTTACCTAACCTATAACCTATTTTGCATTTTTAGTAGATGTCATCAAAAGATCGACGTTGGCGTTGGCACTTCTTGTGTCTGAAATTGGATGACATACGCGACAACGACGACTTCTTAATGTGGGGTTTTATGAATTTGCAAGTCTGTATACAAGAAGCCCCAAGCAACATCAAAGCCAACACAAATTATGATATCGAGTACAGTCTTATTTATCCGCCAAAGTCATGAAGAGTCGGACCATTAAAATGTCAATGATTTTTCAAATAAACTTAATTTGATTTAAATTTAAAGACAGGAGGAAGTGCTAATTGAAAGACCCTGCACATATCCATCAATTGAGTGACATTCAAATCATAAGCTTATAGTGATTCAGTGGACAGTAGATTACCAATTTATACGCACTCAAACACTCAAAAATCACATCACAATTTTCTTGTTTGTTTTAATCTTGATTAATCATCACGTTCATTCAATAAAAATTCCGGTTTTCAAGTTCAAGTGGATAGTAACCCAATTCCAAAAATAGATCTTTGGTACCTACATTGATATTCTGAGCATTCGAACTTTCAAAACAAACTGACATCCCGGATTAAAAACACCAAAAAACAAACAAAAACTTCCATAAAATCTGCATACAAACCATAAATAAAAAGACGTCAAGAAGTTTATATTATGGAACGTCCAACAAGCCTGATTATACATCAAATCATACATCACGAAATAATGACTGATGCATTCCTTAAAGCTATGGCTGTGGTTATCATATTGATAATGATAACTGCTTTAACATTTAAAAAATATACAAAATTACAGTGCGATGCACGATAAGCTCTTTATATGTTGTTCATCATTCAATCAGGCAGGTCTTATATCTTTCCCATAACTCGGTGGTTATCCAAACCACTCTCGAGTTTTCATCGAACATGTTTTCGATAATTATTCACTGCGAATAATAGTCTTGACCACGTTCTGTTCATACCAATTTACATAGATACAAACATACCCTCATTCCGCCGGACCCAAACTACTGCGAGATATGTAAAAACAAAAATATTAAAAAAGATTTTGCCGGCATCATAAATCAGGTTATCAGCATTAACGAGGGAATTCCATTCTGACGAAATCATTAGCATTCAATAATTAATTGACAAATTCCCTCCAAACACCGCCGTTGCGCCGCTCGCCGCCTCCCGGCCCACAGTACATTCCCTCGAAATGCGAATCAATAATTTAAATACCAGAAATACCCGAAAGATATGCTCGTGCAAGCTTAATCATGATTATGGCTTTAAATATAATAAAACACATTTAATATCTTTGATGAGTTTTGAACAAGCTTCCACGCGGCCGACAGACGCACATTTCTATTCTAATGCACCCTCCATAGTTAGATCGTCTTAAATTTGGGCTAAAAACACAAAAAGCGAAAGGCATGTCGTCCAATCAGCTTATCAAAGCTTGTAGGTGACAAGTTGACAGTTCTTCGTTCTTCTTGTGAAGGTATTGACAGTGGTCGACCTTGAACTTGTTTGAAAAAGGAGACTTCGTTCGGATAGACTTAGTGGTGGGATTGTCATTTGCAATCGAACAGTCACCATGAATAGTTCTCTTGGGTTTTTGGTAAGATTCTTCTTAAACAATATGAACTTCTGAATTGTTTTTAACTTAGAACTTTCTTATGTTCTTTAGCTACTGACAGCTCTTGTCGGATTATGTTGTGCTGGAAATGGGTACAATTACATTAGACCAGCCGAAGAACTTGGAAGTTCAGGACCAATTCTTCAAGCCGATGGATCAACTAAATCTGTGTATGTTTTCGGAGATCCAGATGAGCATCAAACTAATAGCGGCAGGACTTCACAACAACGCCCCATCTCTTACAGGCAGCCGTCAGCTAGCCGTACCAAGTACAGCAAGGTAGTACCACAACAACGTCGTGTGGTCTATAGTCAGCATGCTCCACAACGTTCCGTTGTTTATAGCCAGAGAGCTCCGCAACAAAACACTGTGACATACAACCAAGTTGTTTCCCAACCAAAGCCAATAACCTACACTCAGACACCAAAGCAAATAACCTACACTCAGCAACAACGCCCCCTGACTTACAACTCAATAGTTCCACAACAACAAATTTCTTACAACACCAATCGAGTAGTTCCGCAACAACCGCTGTCATTCCTAACTAATCAAATTGTTCCCCAACAAAATGCCATTAGTTACAACCAGCAACAGCCCTTCGTGTACAACCAAATAGTTCCCCAACAACAGCTTCCCATCAGCACCTACCAAATAGCACCACAGCAGCAATTCCAATTCGCCCCCTATCCGTTGGTTCAACCTGTGAGACAAAATCTTCAAGTGATATTCGTAAAGACCCCAGGATACGAAGCCTACACCGAAGCTCTACTGAAGATGGCCAAGGAGGCCATCCAATCCCAGACAATTGTATACGTCCTTAGCAAAGAACCAGATGTCGCTGAGCTCACAAGGAGATTCCAGGAAATCCAAGCTACTGCCCGTAAAATGCCCGAAGTAAGATTCATCAAATACAAGACAGACGAAGAGGCTATTGAAGCGCAGAAGGCAATTCAAGCTGAGTACGATGCCCTACCCGGAACTTCGAATACATATGGAACACCAATTGGAAGTGGCAGTGGAGCTGAAATTAAAGCTGAAACTGGTTCCATAAATAGTGCGATCAGCAGTGGTTCAACAAGTGGGATCTTGCCATCCTTGACAACGACGACGACAACGGGTACTAGTAGTGAAGACGAGTTTTATTCACAAAATAGTCCACCTTTTGTGCCGACCGGTATCGATGTAGTACCAGGAAGTTCATATCTGCCACCACAAAAGACCCGCAAATAAATGATTCTAGGGTTAGGGTTAAGGTCAAGATGTTGCAAGTTTATATTTTTTAATAGGAATTATGTGTTGTGCATCGTGCATTATATGAATAAGGAAGAATTATCATGATAAGATAGTTGCTTTTTTAATTGACTGGATTCATTAATTTTAATTTAATGATTCGTGTCATATGAGATAAAAGTTATTGATACGAGTACACTGCCAAGTCTATTAGTTAAGTTTAATTGAAATTGTAATTAAAAACTAAGATTTAATTTAAATAAAAATTATTTTAAAGAAATGATCATAAAACAAATGTTTTTTTTTTAAAAGGGTATATATTATATTTTTTAACTGGAATTTTTAATAGTTTAAATTACTTATCGACATATGTAAGTTTTATAGGTGCTGAAAACAAGTTTAAGGGTTGCCACCATAGTTTTATGTTAAATAAATCAAATGAACCTTTTAAAACGAAAAACAATTTAGACAAAATTTATAAATTTCTTTTTAAAGAAATTATAAGAGTTCAAAAATAGCGAAGGATTTGTTTGGAGATTCATAATCACCAGGGCCGCATTTAGAGGTCCCGATGCCTCGGGGCAATAAAGGAGCGGAGGCTCCCTCGCCCCAAATTACTTTCATTCAAAATAAAGTAAGCCAATTTTTTTATAATTTTCATTTTTGAAAATGAGCGCTCTCCAGTGCAATTTGTTACCATCAAAACCAAATACATTCTCAATGCAATTTCGAGGTTTAGAAATGTAGCTCTGAAATTTTGATTTTCGAGAATTTGGTAGTAAAGTAGTTCGACGATTGATCTGTTCCATAGTCCTTTTCCTTTTTGTATGAGTCAATCAAAGACACAAATTGAACCAACCAATCATTACCAAGACTAGACTCTAAATCATCCGGATACACTTTTACCAATGCCTCTGCATCCATCTTCTCGATGTGATTCAGGAATCCAAATCTCGAACGTACAGCTTCATAGGCATGCAATCTTTAAGTAAGAGAAACGGATAGCTGGCCAATCACTGGGATGAAGGCAGATACTTTGTATTTTTCCTTGGGCGACAGATTTGTGTCTTGCTTTCCCGTAATCGAGCGGATTCAACCTCACATTTAGCGTTCTGGTGCGGGTGCGTGATTGTACATATTCGTCAGTATGGGATATTTTTTGGCTGCTTCCTCGTATTTCTCAAAATCATTTCGTTTGGATTCCACGAATGATTTCAATGATTCTAGTGCACGCATTGCTGATTCAAGAATCATTTTCGGGTCTTGTAACATCTTGTTTGTAGCGTTGAATCGCTGCGCTCCAAGATATCGTCCCAAAATGGTGCAAACAAAGTGGTTTTGAGACCACTCATCTTCTGTAGAAGGTGCATTGCTTCATTCCTCACGATGTCTTTTTGCTCTTTATTGGAAGATATGTTTTAAAACAAAAATTTTCCGAAGTATCTATTGTGGGGGGCCCCACGTTTGTGGAGGCCCCGAGGCTTCCTCCCCTCAATGCGGCCCTGATAATCACAAAAAAAGGGAAAACCTGAGTTGTCTAAGGCATTCCTTACTTCTATACTTTACACTACACTTAAAACAGATTTTAGGGGGGTAAACTGAAAGGCGTTTTTGTAAGATCGCGTATAACAATAGTTTTTACTTATTGAGAGGAATGCTTATGTTATTTTGACAGAACATTGTTTTTGAAAATATCGATAAGACAAGCTTTTAGAATATGTCCAAACACATAAGCTTGTTGTATGGGGTTCCAAATATCAGAAGGCGAGATATTCTATTAATACTTAGCAAGCGAAGAAATATTACCAGAGATGGTTCATATTTGTGCAGATGCCCATGAAAATTTTAGGGAGAACAAGAGATATTATATAAAGGCATGAAGGAAACAAAGATATATCCAGGATTATTCAGTTTCTTATGATGGAATAGTACACACTTAGGCCAATTAAATGGAGGCTTTTTTCTAAGCTCATTGAAACTAGTTTGAGTCTCTTACGAAACGTGAAAGACTGATTATGGTAAGATGATTGAGATCGTTTAAGAAGAATTCTCCTAGGTAATTCTTGCGTTTTTGAGCTAGAGCATGGCCTGTACATGCGAAGGTGAAGAACTGTTTCCTCCTCTTCCTCATCTATACAGCTGCTGCAAAAGTCATTTGAGAATATGCCTAGCCGCGTGGCGTGCTTTCCTATTAGACAGCCTGTTTATAATACTGATTAGATTATCGAGCTTCTATGTGATCTGCTTAGAGATTGCAAGCACCTTGATCGCTTTAAATCTAGTGTAAGCCAGATGTTTTTTGTGACCTGACACGTGGTGATATTGTTCCACCTGCTGTTTTTGTTTTTTTTGGTTTTTGTTAACATGTAGCGATTGGTATGCTACAATTTTCCAAACGTGGTAGAATGGGTTGCACTGTACCATTCCTGGCGAGTTCATCTGCCTTACTGTTTCTGGAATGTCTCTATGGCCCAGCACCCATCAAAGGTGAATATTAAACTGCTGTGCCATCTCCACTAGAGATAATCGACAGTTATGGACTATTTTAGAGTTTGTAGAGACAGAATCCAGAGATTTGATAGCGGCCTGACTATCTGAGAAAATACGGATATCAGCTGTTGATATATCACGTTGTCTTTGTCAGACATCGCCAAAAGTTCCGCCTGGAACATTATTTTCAGTCGTTTAGTGTACACACTTCTACCAACCCCTTCTTTTGTTTTTCATCCATCTGTATAAAACTGTTGAAGGTGAAGGTATAGAAATCTGGAAGTTTCTCTCGAATTGCAGTTTGGAATTAATCCTTAATACTTAAGAATTACGCAGTGGCTAATGTTATTGCTGACCGATGAAGCTTTGAGTCGAATGTCGAATAGCAGAACACTCAGCTATTCGTTTATTTTGTATATTAAGAGTTGTTAGGTAGAGTAGGATATCCAGTGCTGGAGATGGGGTCGTGTGAAGCGATTCGCTTATATATAGGCAAGCTGAACGTTGGTTTTTATTTAGTTTGTCGTGGTTTATAGCTTTCTCTAAAGAGGTCCACCATACTGCTACACTGTACATTAAAATCGGTCTGATTACCGATGTGTATAGCCAAAGCGTGATTCTGGGTTGTAAGCCCCATTTATTACCAATAGCTTTATTGCAAGAAAGGAGAGCTACAGTAGCTTTTTTGACTCTTTCTTGTTTAGGTTTTTGTCTAAAATAATACCCAGGTACTTGCCTCGTCTTACAACTTCAATTGGATTCCTTTAATATAGGGAGGGTCAACAAATGGAATTTTGTATTTTCTCGAAAATAGGACTTATTCGGTTTTGTGTAGGTTAACACCCAGTCCACCAAGATCAAAATTTAATGAGCTTATCATACGCTTCCGTTGATAGTAGATATCTTAAGGACTAGCATGATGATCTAAAAACTAATTTGAAAAGTCATCAGCGAAACAATTTAGTGGGTTAGAAGTTTCAGACCAAGGATTATTTATAAAAATAAGGAAGAGTGTCGGAGACAAAACGGTGCCGAGGCACACCAGCGTTTATTTTTGGGTATCAGATTTAAACCCATCAAAAACTACTTGAATTGAACGGTCCGAAAGGTAATTTCTAACCCAACGAAGAAGAGATTCATCAATACCAAATACACACATTTTCGATAAAAGAGCCTGATGCCAAACCCTATCAAATGTTTTTGAAATATCAAATGAAATAATCTTACTTTCTTCAAAACGATATAAAGATTTGTTCTACTGTTCGGTGAGATTAACCATGAGATCAGCAGTGGATCCATTGCAACGAAAGCCATACGGTCATTAAAAAGCTTTCGCTCTTCAAGATATTTCTTAAGCTGAAAACTAATCAGCGTTTCCATGACCTTGGAAAGAAGGAACGTAAATGCAATTGGACGATAGAGGGGAGGAGGAATTGCCTTTTTTAGGGATAGGCTGGGCAATTGCAGTTTTCCGTCCACTCCGAAAGAGAAAGAATAGGACAGATGGAAAAGCTTACGCAGTGGTTTTGCCAGCGTTGAAGAACGCCTCTTTAGAACAATAGCGGGGATATAATCCGGGCCAGCGGATTTGTGCTTACATAGGGAGTGTCATTCGAAACGAGCATCGGAACCGAAGAAGACGTAGTGTTACGCACATTTTTTACAAATGACCAGAAATGTGTACTACTTTTTTTGGAACTTTCTAGCTGGCTTCCTCATATTGTCAAACGGTTTTCGTAGTTGTTTTTAATTTAACTGGTTTTTTTTTTGGGCAAGAGAAATGTATGATATGACACAATGGTCTAAAGGCGATAATACACTAACCGCATACTTATTAGGATCAGAGTCAGGAAACAAGTGTAGAGTGTTAGCGGATTGACCTGCAACGTCAGAAATCCGAGTTGCACCGTCAACTAACTGAGTAGTAAATAAAATAAGTAAATAGATAGTTTGAGAAGTTCACTAAAAAAACAACTGTTTATTTTGTATTAAAGATTAAACGCAATTTATAGCACAGTATTACTTGTGACTTGAATGGAGCACTCGAGCAATTTATTTGTAGTCTTAACACTAAAGGACAATTTTTCTGAAATCATTTATGGTCTTAACTTTATTTTGTATAGCCTTTCTAAATTGAATTTAATTTCAGCATTAGATTGTGTCTGTATTTCTTAAAGTTTCTTAGTTATAGTTTTTAAAAAATTTGCTCTTAAACAATCCAAGTCTTAGAACACGTCTCATGTCCATTTCTTAAATTTGCGAAATTCGATCATTTTTTAAAGATATTCTAAATCTCTAGGACTTGTTGTTATAGCATTACTTAAGTATAGGATTTTAAATGCACTTAATTTCCTGAAGTTTAAACTCATAAACTACACTACGCCTAATTTTTTTTTAATTTCATTCAGCAAAGCGTTAATATTATTGTATGTAGTTTTTAGCAACACAAATTGGTATAAACTTAAACTGAAAAAAACATAATTAAAATTGAAATACAATCATTACAATCCAAATAAATAATTATAAATCATAAAATAGTCCATCAGTTTAGTCAAATGAATCTATTTTTTGGCATTTTAACAAACAAATCTTGTCAAATAAACACAATTTTAGAAAAGATTGAAAAACAATCTGTTTTGAAATTATAATTATTTTGAAAGCTCTTGAAAAAGTGTATGGTTTTATTTAGCTGTTGGCTTTTAATTGTATCTAAGTATTCAAATCAGTTAGGAATATTATTTTAGCCCCTAACATAAACATGTTGTCATAAAATGAATGCGTATTTTATAAATTTTATTTGTTCTGCTTTAGATATCCACATCAGGATTGCTTTATTCATTTTACGAGTTATAAATAAATATATCGACCACAGGAAGATAGAATATTATTCCGGTTCGAACCCATAATTTTATCTTTGTTTTCAAAATTCTACGATCAACTGGTTTTGCTTAAATATTCTTTTTAACTAAATCAACTTTCGCCGCACCTTTATTTTGAAAAAATAACATCTGCATATAATTATTATATAATAGTTTAGTTATTGATTCTTCCTCTTCAGATAATGCTGACGAACTTTGCTTTAATGCGTTTACGTAGGTAGATGCTATTTAAAATTAATAAATGAAGATCATCCAAATTATGTATATTGACATTTCAATGTGATAAAAAGGGGATTGACATTTTAAAGTTGTGAAAAGGGGAACAATGGGTATAAGTTAAACAATAGTTATTTAAAATTCTTGTGTTTCCCCATTAAACTTGTTTGACTTTATTCTTTCTTTTAATTTGGAATAATTAAATTTGTGTATAGATATCGAACCAGAGAACTAAAGAGCTTAGATTATAACTTTATGTACAAAATTAATGAAAAATAAAATAAGTAAGAATATTGTGAAGTAGCTGCTATAAAAGCAGCACCGATTTGTAGATGTTTTCTTGTTTTTGCTAGACTCTTGTTTGGAAATGGGTTAAGTTTGTTATAAGTTCCCGACATTAAATCTTAAAATGTCATTTAATTAAAGAAAACGTGCTGAGATGCACCGTTTATTAATGTTTAATAGAATTTGTACGAGTATGTTGAGAATTCTATAAAATAGTAGTCTTTCCAGTCAAGTAAGAAAGAAGGAAACAGTTTATTTAAAGTGCCAGAATTTATACAGATTCATCATAGAATAATTAATTTAAAAAATTGTGCTAAGTCTAATTATGTAAGCGTTTTTTTATCAATCTCGTGAAACGCATTTAATCGATTTTCGAGAAATTGAATTTCTGAGTTATTCAGAAAGAATGTAGATAACCTTAAGCCCCATTTCATACACATACCTCAAAACCTGTTAACCGATTTCGACTAACTGGTATATGTACCTACTACTTCTACTTTTATTTTGACTTTCACACATTTCGGCTGGTTTGCCGGCGGCTCGGTGATGGGCTGCCCAAATTTGGCCATTTTCGATTACTATCATAACTATGAACGGGTTATTTAATGTCTCTGAAAACCTAAATAAAATTTCACACATTCTCTTTTCTATTTGAATAAGTTGACTGATGAGACATAAAGTTGTGTTCAGTTCTCTAATACCATTTTTAATTGCGACATATAGTAACTACATATATAAAGTTTTGCATTCCTAAAAAATGTCGAACTTGAGATTTTAATCAGACATGACGATGACATTACGATCGAAAAGTGGGTCGATTGACTATAAATTCGGAAATTAAGGTTTTGAGCCGATGCGCGTCAGGCGTTTTTCATTTTTGTTAAGACTTGGTCAAAATTTTCTAACAAAAACAGATAGATGTTTTTTTTTATTTTCAACTGTAAATAACTGTATACCAAAAATAAAATTAAAAAAGTAGAAAAAAGGCTGGGATGCGACCCACACTGATAACTTAACATCCCGTCTGTCGATTTGTCTTGCTTAAGAGTTTGTAGGTTTTCGTGTTTTGTTTAAAAAGTTGTGAGTTGAATTATTCTAAAAAAATTAAAAATTACCAACAATATTTTGCATACGAGTATAATGAAATAGTTTTATTTCAAAATCTATTTTTGTTAACGAGATTTTTAGTCAAAAACCGATTTTTACCAATTTTAGAAGCATTTCTTAAAAGTTTTTATTTCTTATATAAACAAATACAAATTGAATTTGAAATTAATTTCAAGTCAATGTATTCTATTATTCATGAGATATAGAAAACCGAGCATGAATTTTTACCAAATTTGCGTACTTTCTTTCGTAGATTTAATTTTTTGTATGAAAACCTGACAGTTGTAATAAACAAAAAATTTGCTGATTGTTGAAAACAATATTTTCTGTGAGATAATATAAGTTTGAAGCCAATATTTTTACTTTCTGAAAAGATATTTGAGTCGAAAGTAAATGTTTAGCAAGTTTTAGTATTGTTTTTTTTAGGTTTCTATTTTTTGTAAGAAAACTGTCAATTCGATTTTTCTCAAAATTTTACCGAATGTTGAAAACAATATTTGTTTTTAGAACAAAATTAATTTGAAGCCAATACCTCAAAGTTTTGAAAAGATATTTGAGTCAAAAATTATTTTTTACGAACTTTTAGTAATTTTTTTCAGGTTTTTCTCAAAATTTTTCCAGATGTCAAAAACGTTATACATACAATTATTTTGGAGATAAAATCATTTTTTTTTCGTAAAATATTTGAGGTGACAAATATTTTGCTTCAGTTTTTTTGATTTATAAAAAACCGTTAATAGGATTTTATCGAAATTACTTGTTTGATATCACGCTACAACATATAATTTAAAATTTAATTCAAGTCTCTAGCGTTATTGGTTCGTGAGATATTTTGGGTTAACCAAAATTTTCACCTGTTTTTAAAATTGTTATGGTAAAAAAACCACCCACCCAATTTTTTCGAGAGTCCAGCTTTCTGCATTATTATCTGTATAGCAAAATTTGTTTGAAGTCGATATCTCTACTGGTTCTTGAGCTATGGACGACCAAAAAACCACACGAACATACAAACGTACGAACGTACGTACACACGCACTCACAGACATATCTCTAAAAATCTTTTTTTTCGACTCTAGAACCTTCAAACGTCGAGAAATGTTAAAATTTTCAATTCGACAAATCGGACCGATTACAATCACTAACGATTTTCAAATAGAAATTTTGAAAAATTAAGGTGTTTGAAAAATCAAATGTCATTTAAATTTTTGAAAACAAATTTTTTTGCGGGTATATTTTTAAATCTTAAAATATAGCAAATAGAGGGTTTTTCAATAAGAGCGGGTGAATGTTGAAATGGAATAAAACAAGCTGTGTGCGAGGTATTAACAAAATTATTTGTTTGGTGGCCAATTCACATCACCCTTGCGAGAATTAATCTTACCCCCAAATCGTTCATGCAGAACGTCAATCGTGGTTTTGCTGTGTGGCACGTAGCGCCGCGCCGTCCTCCACATGTCGTCTAGGTCCATATGGTTCAATTTGGGCCATACAAAATTAGTTATCATCATTATGTAGCGCTGTTGACGGTGACCTTCTCACTAACGTCGTTAACAATTTTCTTGTTAGCAAAACGATAAGGAAGGTTCAAATTTGACATACACCTGGTAATTTTTCTCCTTCAACATCAACACTTTCAGGAAATCAAAGGCCAAGGGTTGTAAAAGAAGAATGGACAATGAAAAATAAAACATCGAAAAGAGAATTGAAAGACTTCTTGCACTATCAAATGCAGCTGAAGAAAGAAGTTTTAAACTTCTAGGGAAAGAAAAGCTGTTGCTATGAAGACTTTTGTTTCTAAGCCAGAGAGTTTATTGCAAAAATAATAAATGAAATGAGTAATTACAAGTTGATGACTTATATTATAATGGAACTTTCCCAACCCCTGGTAAAGTTTGGGTTAACATTTGCTATACTTTTTACAGTTTCTCGACATGAAGTTGTAATCCCGTCCAGTGCTACGGTAGCAAGAGTAGCCCCCCCCCCCCCAAATAGAAATTTAGTATTAAAGCATGCCTTGCTACCATGCCCTGGACATCCTCTCTAGTCAGGGGTTATAATGGTGGTAAAGAGAGTAGGACATTTGCAGATAATACTTATTTCCCTTCAACTTTATTAACACTCACAAATCTACCTTTCAGGAGGATATTGAGTTGTAAAGAGGTTATTAGGATCAAAGATGTGAGTTTCCGTTGTTATGAGGCCAGCACCACTGAAGAAAACCGGAATAAGTTCAAACAAACTGAAAAGACCTGTAACGAACATATTCCACGCATTAAATTTTTCTATGACCAGAAACTACGGCAGAAAATACTAGAATGTCCCAAAGGTAGTACAAATTTTTGATAATTTGTAAAAAATGTGCGTAACACTACGTCATTTGTAAAAAAATGTGCGTAACACTACGTCATCGTCGGTTCCGAAGCTCGTTTTCAATGACAGTGCTCCACGATTTTATGGGACAATATTTTGTCCCACTTGTATAGTTGCTATAGTATCTACTTAAAGATCTTGACATCATCAAATCCACTGGCCGGATAGTTTTCCCGCTATTGGGCTGAAGAGTAAGGCCTCTTTCACACATGACGATTTTCTCCGTACGGAAAAAAAACGTACACGGCCGAAGTATATCTCAGTCATTGAGACGGATGTTTTAAATCGTCCGTACGGAAAAAACCCGTCTCCGTCCAGTGTGAAAGCTTTAGTTAATTTTATTAGTTTACTATCCATGACTCACGGATAAAAACCGTACGGATTTTAATCGTACGGACGAAACCGTCTCGTGTGAAAGAGGCCTAAGATTATTGGACTTGATTTGTCAAATGTATTTGATAGAGTTTGGCATCAAGCTCTCTTATCGAAAGTGTGTGCATTTGGTATTGATGAATCTCTTCTTCGTTGGGTTAGAAATTAAATTTCGGACCGTTAAAATTTAGACGGGCTCCGTTTTGTCTCCGACACTCTTACTTATTTCTATAAATGATCTTTTGTCTGAAACTTCTCACCCTCACTAAAATGTTTTGCTTATCACAGTAATATCAGCTTTTTATATGCGTTTTTAGATTCCTACAATTGTCCATTAAATTCGGATCATAACAGCAATGTCCAATAGGGAATTGTGATATGGAATCACAAACCACTTGTTGTGGAGTGATCAAATATTCAGCATCGCTAAAAATGCTTCCAAGTGTCTAGGTTTTCTTCTTCCTAGATCTGATCTTGCAGTCTCCATCATGGTTGCCAGTTTGGTCTTTTAAGACCAAATTTGGTCATTATTTTCTCACTTGGTCGCATGGTCATTTTTTATTCCATTTGGTCCCTTTTTTAAGAAATTGAAAAAAAAAATAACTCGACTCTATTCCTTTTATAATCTCAAAAATAAAATACATACCTAAAGAATTTTGGGAAAAATTCAATTATCATAAAAACGCTTAAAATTAATATTGTTTTCAAAATTTAAGTTAGTTCGTTTATAACTTGATGTTACTTGCTCACAGCTCAGCTGCTGCTCAGAATTAACTTTGATAAAAACGAAAGGCAGACCTAATTTGGGTACAAAAATAACCATAGCGTTTGGTCTGCAAAAACATTTTTTTGAATTAATTTTATATGAATTTTATTTAGCGATAGTATTCGATCTCCTGACTTATTCGATCTCCTGACATAATGTTAACATATTGTGATCTGAAAAAAATGAGGCTGGGGTGCGTCCCACACTGATAACTTCACATCCCGTCCGCCGATTTGTCTTGCTTAAAAGGTTTGTAGGCTTTCGTGATTTGCTAGTTGTTAGTTGAATTATTCTAAAAAAAATAAAAATTACCAACAATATTTTGAGTATGATGAAATAGTTTGATTTCAATATCTGTTCTTGTTAACGAGATTTTTAGTCGAAAACCAATTTTTACCAAATTTTCGTAGCGTTTGCGTACTATTTTTAGTAGGTTTTAATTTTGTATGAAAAAATGTTGGAAACAGTATTTTCTGTGAGATAAAATTAGCTTAAAGCCAATATTTTTTTAATTTTTGAAGAGATACTTGAGTCGAACGTAAATGTTTACCAAGTTTTACTATTGTTTTTTTAAGGTTTTTATTTTTTGTAAAAAAATGTCAATTCGATTTTTTCAAAATTTTACCAGATGTCAAAAACGTTATTCTTCCCGAATGTACGTACACATGCACGCACAGTCATCTCTCTAAAAATCTTTTATTCAGACTCTAGGAACCTTGAAACGTCGAGAAATGTCAAAATTTTCAATTCTTTCTATGGGAAGTTAAAAGCCATTGCGGACAAAAATTATTTTGGTCCTTTTTTGGTACGATTGGTCATTTTTATTTTCAGCTTTGGTCGTGCAATTTTATTTCAAGTGGCAACCGTGGTCTCCATGATACCATGAAAATGTCGATGCGTGTAAGGAACGAACTTACATTTTAAATTCCTATCTCTCCGCTAATCGAAGGTACTCACAATTCTCTTAGTTGTTTTTTTATTTCGTAAAAATATTTTCAAAAAAGTCTTTGACCGCTCATTTTACAATTCAGAGATTTGATAATTTATATCATACTACTGAACTGAGACATTATCTTTGGAGAAAAAAAAATATAATAAATATTTAAGAAGAAAAATCGAAGGAAAATACGAAAAAACCTTCATTCAAAATATTACAAAAAAAGTATTACAATAAGCAAAACCAGAAAAAGTAAATTAATTTACATAAAACATTAAGAGAATAATAATATAAAATAAAATGTAGAAATATAATGTATTAGCAAAATAATTTAAAAAAATGGCAAATAATTGAATATAAACATAATCTAGAAATAATAAATAAATAAATTAATACATAAATAAATTTAAAATAAATAAATAAAAAAAATAATTAATAAATTAACATATAAATAAATTAACAAATAAGTAAATTATAAATAAATAAATTAACAAATAAATTATTAAACAAATAAGAACATTTACACATAAATAAATTAGCAATAAATAAATTCAAAAGTAGATTAATCAACAAATAAATAAATTAACAAAAAAAAACAAAAAACCATTAACATAAACCAAAAGGAAAAGAAAAAAACAACGCAATAGTCTTACTTAAAATATATCACAGATTGTGCAAGAAGTTGGGTTATGAGGTCATTCTCAGAACTTTCACAGCTGATATTAAAATTATTTATAAGTTTAGAAATTCTATCAGAAATCAGTTCAACATTCGCTTTTCTGTGAAGATATAAGCACAGATAAGAAACTATACAGATGTCTCATCCCCATAGAAGAAAATGTCCCATATTTTTTTCACTACTCCTTGGCTATTAACTGACAAAAAGCTTTTTGTCAGTTGATCTTCAAGCACAAAAAGCTGTTTTTGATTGCACATATTGGCTTGCCAGTATGCCTGTTCAAAGCTATGTGTATAACTATAAAAAATTCTAAAGTTGTTTTTTCTCTCAAGTCAACGTCCATAGAGACAAAGAAAAAAAGAAACTGTTTTGGTTTCGATGATGTTTTGGTGCCGATGATGTTACCATATTTCAGTTGCTATTGTTCAAGCGATGTAGGTATTTATGCTATTTATGCTATTTATTATTGAATATGAAAATAAAAACCATAGTTATTAATTTTTCATTGTTATATTTTACTATATCAAATAAAACAATATACATATATGTTGAAAATACATTTAAGAAAGGAAGAGAAGATGAGTTAGGTGCAAGACATTTTAAAAATAATTTGTATGGATTCCTATGGTAACACTGATGCAAATGTACGTGCGCCGCTGGTGAGCGTATGAGGCTTAGTTTTGGTTGCCTTCCTTATTTTGATTTTTTTTTATACATATATTGAACGCATGTGTGTATGTCATGTATCCATAGATATATGTATATGACAAAAGGGTAAGTTTCAATTTCGGTCTTTTTGTTGTTTGTTGATTGTTTCTTTGTTGTCCTATGCAAAACGTAAGTTGCGTATTTTGTGAACTTAAACAGGTGTAGGTAGGTACTCATGTAAATAATTTCGATACAAAAAAGAGGCTCGGATGTGACCCACACTGATAACTTACTATTGATGCCCACTTAAATTTTTCAAAATTTATTTTTTTTATTTGGAAAAATTGTATTAGTAAGTAAGTCTGCAAAAATATACATTTAAGCTGTTTTCTGTGGAAATAGATGTATCGAAAAGTTAAATTAATATATTTTGAAAGAAGTTTGGTTTCTCTCAAATAAACATTGTCTTAAATTGTTACAAAACATTAACAACAATACCTATTTCTATGGGATGAAACAACTTTAAAGTCAATATCTTTCTTTATTCAATCTAATTTATAAATTCAATTAGGTTAATCATTTTTTTATTTTTTTTTTGCTTAAGGCTTTTATTTTTCTGTAAAATAAAAAATTGTTGTTAATAACAACAATTTGTACAATTTTTTTCTTTCTTTTTTCTTTTTCCTTTACCCGATATTTCAGTTTAAGAATCAATTTCACGTTTTTTTAGTCCTTTTTTTTAGGTTTAAATTAAAGGAAAAAACTATCGGTTGATTAACTTTTTATTTTAAACTATATTTTAAACATTTTTTGTATTAAATTAAATACGTTTGAAGTCAATATCTTTTTCTGTTTTCAAGATGCTTTAGTAGAAACTATTTTTACCAGTTTTTAGTAGTTTTCTAAAAAAAAATAGTTAATTGGGATGTTAAAATAGGTCTGTTAAGTTTTGTTTAGAAGTTTGTATATGTTTAATACATCACTGCTGTTAGCCTATTTAAGCAAAGGTGGTTTTATAAAAAGATTAAGAGACAATTTTTGGCCTTGACAATTAAAAATAAAATATCGTAAGTATTTATAATTATTTATTTTATTATTGATCTTTTATAAAATTGCCTTTGCTTAAATAGTTTCCAGGGGTCACGAACGTGGACGTGGCAAAAATGGATTTCGCAGTGTATATTTTTCCGTTCAGCCGCCGGTTATAATTTTTTGAGAAATCAATTACAATTTCACTTGCCTCATCCATCTTCTTTGCATAGATGGATAAGTATTAAAGGCCTTTCTCCAGGCTTAAACAAAAACGTTTTAGAGGAGATAGAAAAAATTACCTCAAAATTGGCAACGAAAGAGAAAGAAGTGGTTCTAATTTTTGATGAAATGAGCCTTCAGACAAGTTTAACCTACAATGAATACAAAGATGTAATTGAAGGTTTTGTAGATTAATGCAAAAACCAAAGATCTGATATATGTGCTAAGTCAGC